>JAFVLL020001923.1:0-26198 GCA_021397915.2 Tor tambroides
TATATATGACAATGTTTGTGAAGACACTTTTGTAATGTTCGCGAACGCACACACACACACACAAAAGCTACGTTAAACTGAAACGATTGGCTGACGTTCTGCACATGCTCAGATTGCACTCGACGACCGACACATTAGCCAATCAGCTTCAAGCTGCGCCATATAAGTTCACCATTAATTTGCATATTTGCTGATAACGTATTTGCTCCATTTCGTCCAGAACGGTTCGACCCATCTTTCTAAATGTGCACGCAGCAATACCTTCTGGTCCATGAGTGTACTGTTAATACTTGTAAATAAAACCGAATCTGAGGTAGTTAACGAAGAGAGTAGTTACGAAAATAAAAACTTCACTTAAGATTAAAATTTGCCAATCCAAGTAGATGAATGAACAAATGTGTTTCCTTCCCAAAAAGTGTTTTTTAATTAATTTGTTGTTGAGCACATCATGGGTTAGCGCCCGTTAGCACAGCGGAAATATGACGCGAACGTACTTCTCGAAACTTTAGTTCATTTCTTCTTAGCTTTGGTAGAATCTTAGATTTTTATCATGTGATTTGACATTTGGATGTTCAAGGGGATTCGAGTCGAACGGACAAGTCAGACTCCTGATTTGTTAGCAAGACATTAGCGTAGTGCTTATTAGCGAACCACTAGCCTGCCGTTGTTGACGCGCGGGCAGCCTGTCTGTGTTTATTTTTTCTTACGTGTTTCTCACAATCCTTTATTTCGCCCCCAGTAGTGAATGTGCTGTGTTTCTATTGGGTTACTGCCACAGTGTTGTGCGTTTGAAACATTGGAGGGTGTGTGTAAGAAAAGTGTGTGGGGAAAAAAAAGAGCCAAACGCGGCCAAACTTTCAAATTAACTTCACTAGTCCATCCGTCGCACATCAGCACACAATTTACGGCCTGATGTTGGGATCGGTTCAATGTTTACACAGAGCAGTGACTAATAACTAGATTAGCCGCGTGCTAAACTTACACTGCCTGACGTACGTTTACTAAGATCTACTTCAAGCCTGACCGCTCTGTGTCATGGAATAGATTTTATATGTTTTTAAGATATGGTAAATCGAATTATTGCACATCATTTCTGACTTCTGTACTTTGGACGCAGCAGCAATGCGTATTAGCATGTCGCTGCGCCGAACGTTTGTATACCGCGCGTCACCACAGCGAGTTTAGATCACGCACATTATTCATACGGTTTATTCATTTCCGTAAGACGAAAAATTCAAGCAGACAGGAATCACTGATCTCATGTGTTAAGTCGTGGTCACGTTTACTGTTGCTCGCCGCAATTTCGCAGGCGAAATCCAGTCATTTAAATAGTAATCCGCGGGTTTTTCGCATTAAGCCGAATAAGTTTCCTGCGCTAATCAAAAGAAAGCTACGGAAGCCTATTTCCGCCACGTAAGAAAAAAATCACGCTTAGGTCATGTGAGAGGAAATTATGATGAAATTATGACTTTCAGTGTCGTAAAGTTTAAATTGAGATAAAAAAGTTTAAAAAAACGGAATTCGAAATTATGAGATTAAAAAAGGCAAAAAAAACGAATCATTTTAATTTAGTAAGTCATAATTTTGACTTTTTAATTTCGTAATTATGACTTAGTACGTCATAATTTCAACTTTTAAAGTTATAATTTTGGCTTTTTATATCATGACTTTTTATGTCAAAATTTTGATAATGTCACAATCTCATAACTGACTTAGTATGTCAATTTTGAGTCATACTGTCGACTTTTTATCTCATAATTATGTGTTAATATGTAGATTTTGACTTTTAAAATCATAATTATGACTGTCAATTTCAACTTTATATCTCATAATTATGACTGTTAATGTGATAACTTTTATAGTCAGAATTTCAACTTAGTCATAAATTTAGGTTTTTATCTTATAATTATGACTTTTAAAGTCATAATTATGACATTAAATCATAATTTCAACTTTTTATCTCATATTCGACTTAGTGTGTCAATTTTGACTTTTAAAGTCATAATTTTGACTTTTTGCCTCATCATTATGACTTAGTATGTCGGAATTTTGAGTTTTAAAGTCATAATTTCAACTTTTATCTCATAACTGTGACCAACATCATAATGTTGACTTTTTATCTCATAATTATGTCTTAATATGTAAATTTTTACTTTTAAAATCATAAATATGACTATATGTCAATTTTGATTTTTTTATCGCATAATTATGACTGTTTATGTAATAAGTGACAGTCAGAATTTAAACATAAAAGTCATAACTTCAGGTATTTATCTCATAATTATGACTTGGAATATAAACAGTCACTTTTAATGTCATTACGACATTGCATCATAATTTCGACTTTTTATCTCATGCTCGACTTAGTATGTCAATTTTGACTTTTAGAGTCACAATTTTGACTTGTCTCAGAATTATGACTCTTTGTCATAATTATGACTTTAAATTTATAAAGTAAAGAAGTTTTTATCTCATAATTATGACTCAGTATGTCATAATTCTGACTTTTTGTCTCATAATTATGACTTACCAAATCATGATTTGCTTTTCTTGCATGGAAGAAACGGGCTTCCATTAAAAGCTGACTGGTTTGCAAGTGACTTTGGTGTTTTGCCTGCGAAATTTCACAAATGTGACTGCACATTTACAGCTTCAATAACGCCTACACGCTTCAGACAATATCAACGATGACGTGCTTACACAAACAATGGCAACGACAACACACCTGCGTTACGAGAACCTCATTGGAGAGCTTACACACACAAACACACACACACACACACACACTGACAGCACCACTGAGCTTTGCCCCCGTCTGTGTTTCTCTCCAAACCAATAACGCGACACGCTCGTCACTTTGATTTCTCGCCGGATGACTTATATAGCTCACAGACTCATCCCGGTTTCTCATCTGTCCTTCATAGTGAGACGGTCTCTTATTCTTTCTTCACTCTCTGTAAAAACACTGCTCAGAAACTAGATGTATCTTATTAAATATCCTGAATATACTGTTATATATTGCCTGACATGAAAATTGTGAAACTTATATTCGAAAAACAAATGATTATCATTATAAATGAAAAATGGAAACAGGAAATAAAAACATTTTGTGTTTAACAAACATTTTTACCTGCAAGATCTTATTACAAACTGAATGCATGTCATATACTTGTGTTTCAGAATAAATGTAATTGCAATGACTACAGATTAACACAAACAGAATTGCAATATGAAGCCATAATATGAAAGTATGTCTTACGATGAGACGTGAAGAACATGAATTTTTACAAAGACAAAAATATATGAATGATGTACGTACCGAGAGCTTTATCATCTTATGTAACAGCTGTAATTCCAGATCTGATTGTCTGTGTCTTTCCCTATAGCAAAGAAAATCACAAAACTCTTTCAAATCTCAATTGTTTTTCTGGGAGTGATTCTCAGCTGGTTTTGCTTTAGGACTGTCTTGATTGTGCCTGTTTTTCAGTAGTAAAGTATTTTTACTATACTCAAATAAATTTAAAAAGTATCTATCAGTGTTTTTCTTTGGAAAATTTTACTTCACTAAATTCCAAAGCATAATATCGTACTTTTTACTGCACTACATTTCATAAATAAAAGTTTTTTTTTAACCTATAAACATTAAAATGTAGTACTTTCTTGTACTCAAGTGAATCTTTGAATTACTTTTACTTGAGTAAAAGTAATAAAGTACTAGATTTCTAATGTAATTAAGGATTAAATGATATTTAATATGAAACGTAGTGCAGTAAAAATACAATATTGTGCTTTGGAATGCTGTGAAGTAAAGTTTTCTAACACTGTTAAAAAAAAAAAAAAGTTGAGCCAACTTAAAATTTTAAGGCAACCAGCTTCAGCAGATTTTTGAGTTCTCAACTTCTTGTTTTAAGTTTATACAACAAAAAGTTGAGAATCTCCTACAAAAATAAGTTGAGAGAACTCAAAAATCTGCTGAAGCTGGTTGCCTTAAAATTTTAAGTTGGCTCAACTTTTTTTTTTTTACAGTGAAAGAAAAACACCGATAAGGTACAGACACTTGAAAACTACATTTAAAGCAGAGTAAAGACACTTCACTACTGTCCTCCTCCGCTGTTTTTTAAAACGTCACTTGAATTTAGTTTCTACCTCATTTGTGCAAAACTAGTGGAGGGTTTGATTGGAAACAACCTTTGGCATCAGCCGCAAACGATACGGGAAATGATAAGTCTATTTGTTTTACTATCTTAACACTGCACCATTACACGGCTAGTTGCGTGTTCATGTTTGCATTCATCATGGTTTCAGATCAGACCTGTGGCACATTTATCAATCGTGACCCACCAGCTGAGAAACGCCGAGATTAAATGGAGATTTTTGCTCCTGCGTTTCAGATTTTCCAGAAAAACACCCCAATAAAAGAAACAAGCCAGTTCCAGAAGAGATCTGAACAGTGAGTCAAACTGTGCTCAGATTTGACAAGATACTAAAGTCTGTAAACGGAAACATTTTTCATCAAAATCCTCCAAGGTTAAATAATCTGAGCTGCTTTAAACATCCATTTTATTGCTCTATACTCTTACTGCGTGACAAATACAGTTGTGGTCAGAAATGTTGGTATAGCCTTGGTAAATATGATCAAAAAAGGCTGTGAAAATAAATCTGCATTGTTTATCCATTTGATTTTTCAAAAAAACAAGCTTTAATTGAAGTAAAAAAAAAAAAAAATGAAAGGGTTAATTTTCTGTAATACACAATGGCCACAATTATTGGAAATTCTTATGAATAATATATCTCTAAAGTGTGTTTCCATTCATAGCATATATTTCCATTTTGTAGCACACAAGGGTGAATAGGAACATTAAAGGAAGCCATGACTTCTCTATTATAAATACGAGGAACACAAAGGCCAAATTCCCTTAATCATCCATCACAATGAGAAAAAACAAAGAATATAGTTCTGATCTGCAGCAAAAGATTGTTAAGATTCACAAATTAGAAAGTGGCTGTAAGAAAAGAGCTAAAGCATTGAAAATCCTCATTTACATCATCAGGGCAATAATTAAGAATTTACGATCAACAGAAAATATTATAAATCTGCCTGGAAGACGACGTGTGTCTATATTGTCTTAATGCAAGGCAAGCAGGAGAGTTTGAGTGGCCAAAGACTCTCCAAGGATCACAGCTGGAGAACTGCTGAAAATAGTTCAGTCTTGGGGTCAGAAAGCCTCAAAAACATTCTCAAACAGCACCTACATCATCAAGTTGTTTGGGAGGGTTTGAAGAAAGAAAAATCAAGAAAAGTAATGCTTTAAACCAAAAAACAAACTCCAACATATTAATTTGCCAGACACTACTGGAACTACAAACAGGACTGGCTTCTATGGTCAGATGAAATTAAAAAAATGAGCTTTTTAGCAGCAAACACTCAAGATGGGTTTGGTGCACACAGGGATAAAAAAGTACCCCATGTGTACAACAAAATATACTGCTGTATCTTTAATGTTGTGGGTCTATATTTCTCCTGGAGGTCCTGGATATCTTGTTCAGATACATGGCATCATGGATTCAATTAAATGCCAACAGATGAAAAATTAAAAATGACTGTCCATGCTAGAAATCCAAAGTTGGATCTTACAACAGGACAATGCTCCAAAAAAACAAATGTTAAAATCAAACCAAAACTGAGCTCAAAACATATATTCTACCATGGCTACTCCAGTCCTCTGACCCGAACCCTATAGAAAAAGAGTGAGGTGAACTGAAGAGAAGAAGCAACGACATGGAAAACTGTGAATCTGAAGGGTCTGGAGTGATTCTGGATGAAGGAATGGTCTCTGATCTCTTGTCTCCAAACTTATCAAGCATTAAAAGTGAGGACTCAGAGCTGTTATCTTGGCAAAAGGATGATGTACCATTAATTGTGGCCAATGTGTATTAGAGAAAACATTTCACAATGTGATTTCCCCCTATTTTAAATTCTTATTCTCCAATGAAAGGTTAGATTTTTGTACATTTGAAAAATAAAAGATCAAATGGATAAACTATGCAGATTTATTTTCACAGCCTTTTTTTGATCATATTTACCAATTCTGACCACAGCTGTAAATGTGTCTGTTTTGTGTTTATTCTACAAGGTATTTTAGGAGAAACATCTGAAAGTTGAAACAGTTGAAAGCTGATACATTAACTGAGCTTTGAAAGAGCAACCTGCAACATTGTTTCATTTGAGTTTCTGACACTGTTTGAGCAACAGATACTGTACAGCATACACCATAGCATTTTTTTAAAGAAATGCCTTTGTTCCTTAGAATGTAAGCATTTGTATAAATTTATTGTGTAAAGATCTATTAATGATATTTGAGATTGCGCTGATAAACTGCTCATAAATACTTTAGTAAAACTAGGAACACAGTGACATCTAGTGTACAAATGAGAGACGAGAACATTTCACCTGCTGGACTAGAAGGTCCCTAAGACTATTTTCACCAGACAGAAATAATACTGCATAGCAACGCGATAAAAGATACTTGAAAGAGCCTAGCAACCAGTGCAAGGGCCAAAATCACTCAATAGGAACGTAAAAATGTGTAAACAGAACAGAACCACATATATCATAAACAAGCCAAATTTTATATATTAGGATACATCATACCTTATTTTGCAATGCGAAAGTAAACAATTTTCTGTGAATGTGCGAGACTTCTGGTTTATTAGTCGCTATAAGGAGAATAACGAAGTGCAGGAAATGGTAAAACATGATTATGATAATCAGTTAATATAATGTAATAACAAAATGCCAGTTTGCAATATCAAGCAGCATAATGAGCTGTTTTTTAACATGTAAAATGACTGAGACCGGAAGTCTCGCACATTCAAGTTACAAATGTGACCCTGGATCACAAAACCAGTCATAAGGATCATTTTTTTTGAAATTGAGATTAATACATCATCTGAAAGCTGAATAAATAATCTTTCCATTGATGTATGGTTTGTTAGGATAGGACAATATTTGGCTGAGATACAACTATTAGAAAATCTGGAATCTGAGGGTGCAAAAAAAAATCAAAATATTGAGAAAATCACCTTTAAAGTTGTTCAAATGAAGTTCTTAGCAATGCATATTACTAATCAAAAATTAAGTTTTGATATATTTATGGTAGGAAATTTACAAAATATCCTCATGGAACATGATCTTTACTTAATATCCTAATGATTTTTTGGCATAAAAGAAAAATCGATAATTTTAATGCCAATATATTTTTGACTATTGTTCCAAATATACCCGCGCTACTTAAGACTGGTTTTGTGCTCCAGGGTGGATATCAATAGATATTATATATTACACATCTGTTAAACAACCTCAGAAGAGTTTTGACGTTGGGGGAGTGTTTGTATGTAGGTGTTAAGGCAGGTCCAACATGTTTCTGAGCTCCAGCTCTTTCTGAGTCCGTCGGTGAACTTCTCGGATCGCCGCGACAACAACACGCATAACAGGCTCCGCCTCCTCCTGCGTGCGCACGCAAACCAGCTGCAGGAAAACGCTGCGTTCGGGCATCGCTTGGAAAACCAGCTCCGCCGCGCGCTGCACCAGCCAAGGGTGAAATGGCGCCAAAACCTCCAGATAAGCATCGCGACAAAGCTCGCCCATGCTCCGCTCCTCAGGCTCCGCCCCCAGCTTCTCCAGCAGCAGCTGTAGCCATAGCAACGACCGGTGGAGGCGGAGCAAAGTCCGACTGCCAGAGGGCGTTTGCGTGTCGAAGGAGACCACGCCCCTCTGAAGCTCCGCCTCCAGCATGGAGCGCACGGAGCGGTAGGCGTGTGGAGGGGGCGGAGCTACATGCTGAGGATTATCGGCCGTTGCGTTCAGTCTGGAGGACTCTTCCAGAGAAAGCTGTCTGATGAGGGTGATCTTCTCCTCAACTTTATGAGTGAAAAAGCCCACCAGAGGGCCCAAAGCCTCCATGAACCTGAAGAACAAAACACAATCACTGTGAGACTGACAAACCCTGATTTCACTGCCGATAACGCAACTCCAGTATCTTCCGATATCAATGCCAATCTGACAACAGTTAAACTGTTTTTTCTTGATCAGTTTAGAATATTTACACCTTGTTAACCTGTACTACACACTGCTTTGTTATAATTAAAGAGAGATATTAGCTGATAGCCAAGATTTATTTCAGTCGACTAAAAGTACAAATCGAAAATTTTAAATTTTCAAAATCAAATTCAAATTCAAATAAAAAAAAAAAAAAAAAAAATATATATATATATATATATATATATATATATATATATACACACATATTAATACTACTTGAAAAAAATGTATAAACAAACTGAAATAAAATATTAAAAAAACTTTTACTTTAGCTTGTTGCCAAGGAAATATTTCTCATTTCCATTTAGTTTAACTTGATGCACTAAAATAACTAAGACACTGAAATAAAAATAAATAAAAATATACTGACATGTAAAGTGACAAAAACACAACAACATTAAGTAAACTTTAACAAAAATTAAAAGGAAAACAGAAAATATAAATACAAAAAATAGTTCAAAATATTAATAAAATCTCAAAAATGTAAATAATAATAATTAAAATATTAAATAATAATATGAAAATATAAAAAAAAATTGATAATGAATTTAAATTAATTTAATTTGATTTAAAACACTTACTGCTACATCTATTAAAATTTGAATTTAAAAATCTACAAATTACTGTTTGTGTTACATGAGTGTAAACATTCTTAAAAGTTATTGTGATAGTTATTGCTACATAATTATATACACACTATAAACAGCATTTCTTTGTAATGTATGGCGTTTTTTTAAAACAACAGACACGTCACTAACGATAGAACACATATATAAATAGACTAAACATAAATGATCTTTAGGTGTGAAAAACAGAATGAAAGGCTCCAATGCAGAAGGCTTATGCACATGGAGATCGATTTTGTGGAATAAAGTGCATGAAAACATTTTATAACACTTTTTTTGAGCCTAACAGTATCGAATTTACTGATCAAACAAAAAAGGTTCAGATGGATGCATCCTTAATAATTCCTGCTGTAATAATGTCATACTTGATGAGCTCCTCCCAGCAGAGCAGATATGGCTCCAGCAGCACATCGGAGGCAGGGCCGAGGGCGGAGTTTAGGTGAAGCAGGAGGCGGGACACCTGGAACTTCTGTCCGTCACACTCTCCGATGATGTCACTTCCTCTGAGCTCCACAGGAACCACCTGATCATCACAGTCAGAGTTAGTGGTGTGAAGGGTTAAAGTGTAGCATTTGTGTCCAGTGTTAGCAATTTTGTTACTAGATTTAGCAACATTTCAGTCTACCCTAGCAACCTTTTCTCAAAAAGCACCTATAGCAACTAATTTAGCTATTTTTAAAATTTATTTGGCAACTTTTACCAACTGTGACTCAAAGGATAAAACGGCACACATTTTCCCTCTAAATTACACAAGAAGAGGAAATCAAAGGTGTCTAGCAGTACACATATCACATGAATTAAGTTACTAGTTGCAATTGTTCAATAATAATTGTTCATAACATCTTGTTATTAGTTTGTACCTGCACTTGTTGATCAGTAAAAAAAAATATGTAGAAAAATGGTACTAGTAATTTTCTACCAGGACATTATTCATTAAATTAATGCAGTACATTATTGTTTTACAGTCTATTCTTAAAGTGTAGCATACTAACTAACACTTCTTAAAAATATAATTGTTAAGAATGTGTAGTTTTACTAGTTTATAACAAAATACATAAAATGTAATTGTTCAAAAATATAACCCTGGACCACAAAACTAGTCATAAGGGACAATTTTTTGAAATTGAGATTTAGACATCATCTGAAAGCTGAATAAATGCGCTTTCCATTGACGTATGGTTTGTTAGGATAGGACAATATTTGGCTGAGATACAACTATTTGAAAATCTGGAATCTGAGGGCGCAAAAAAATCTAAATATTGAGAAAATCTCCTTTAAAGTTGTTCAAATGAAGTTCTTAGCAATGCATATTACTAATCAAACATTAAGTTTTGTTATATTTATGGTAGGAAATTTACTAAATATCTTCATGGAACATGATCTTAATATCCTAATGATTTTTGGCATAAAAGAAAAATTGATAATTTTGACCCAAACAATGTATTGTTGGCTATTGCTACAAATATACCTGTGCTACTTAAGACTGCTTTTGTGCTCCAGAGTCACAGATGTTTAAAAATAAATATAAATATATTATTTATGATTGAATATTATCATATTTATTTTTCAGTTTTACTAACAAATCTAAATGGACATTTCAAATCATATTCATGATCATATTTTTGCTGAATGATCTAGGCAGATTTGTGTTGTGATTACATAATGATGTCATCAAGCCATGACATCACAACGTCATTGAGCAACTTTTAGTCTTTAACAGCTTCCCCTGAAAATGAGTTGGCAACACTGTTTATATTCTTGAGTCTCGTGATTCTCACCTGTCTGGTTGGTGTGTACACACTTAGACAAGGCCGCCACGATTCCTCACAACTCCGAAGGGTTTCTTGAGCTGGATGAAACCAGGAAACACATGGTTATTCGGTGTGTGTGTGTGTGTGTGTGTGTGAGGGTGAAAGGTCAGATTTACTCACGCAGCCACAGAGAGCTGAGAAACAGCAGCAGACTCAACAGAACCGCACTCAGCACACACTGATGAAGACGAGATGGCATTCTCAGCGCTGAAACGTCCGCTTTCGTGCTCCGTTCTGCTGGCTAATGCTCCTATTGATCAGAGACAACCTCAGATCAGCGTGACCTTTGAACCTCTGCGTGTCGCTCAATCAGGGCTGAGCTGTCAATAACACACATATCCCTCAATATGATTTCAGTCGGGATGTGATTTTAATTTGAGTAGAATTAAAGTAGAACATTCACAAAGTAAAATATAAAACTGCTACAGTTACTATTACTGTAATACATTTCATTTGTCAATATGAATTAGCCATAAACATGTTCTCGCACGCATAACTTGGAGTGTTTCCAGAAACCTTGTTAATAATAACTATGATTAACTACTAGTCAACAGTAAAACTTTTATGCTTTTTAAAGAAGTCTCTTCTGCTCACCAAGACTTCATTTATTTGATCCAAAGTACAGCAAAAACAGTAACATTTTGAAATTATTTTACTATTTAAAATAACTGTTTTTAATATATTTTAAAATGTAATTTATTCCTGTGATTTCAAAGCTGAATTTCAGCATCATTACTTCAGTGTCATATGATCCTTCAGAAATCATTCTAATATTCTGATTTGCTGTTCAAAAATTATACACTAGAAAGCTAACTAAATACATATGAATATATATTTCTATAAATATAGATACAATTATTTCATTACACACACACACACACACACACACACGTTTGTTTTTGTGGTTTACGGGGACTCTCCATAGGCGTAATGGTTTTTATACCGTACAAACTGTATGGGCTATCGTCCTACACCAACCCTACACCTAAACCTACCCCTTACAGGAAACTTTCTGCATTTTTAGATTTTCAAAAAAACACCATTTAGTATGTTTTTTAAGCCTTTTGAATTACGGGGACATAGGCAGTGTCCTCATAAACCACCTTCAAATTGTAATACCTCTGTCATACCCATGTCATTAAACAAATTTTGTCCCCATAAACCACAAAAACCAGTACACACACACACACACACACTCAGACACTCAGACACACACACACCAGCTCAGCTTTGATTTTTATTTCATATTTCACTTCATATCAGTGTGATATGACACACACTGTTGAAACATCAGATGCATTACAGATTGACAGACTGGTTTCATTCTTGTACACAAACATGACAGAAGTGTTCACTGAAGATCCTCATAAACAGAGCAGCTCACAGAGACAGAATCCACCTGGCCACATCACCACAGGGGGTGGGGCTTATCACTGACGGACAGCTCAAACAGCCAATGACAGAGCAACTATAATCACTGCTGAACAGTCACTGTGACTGCTGGTGTTTCAGTGCAGGTTTTTGGATGGACTCTGCCTCCTGATTCTGAAACACAATTTAAAAAAAGTATTATTTAAATATTAATCATGGACACTTGGGGCCAGATTTACTAACAGCTTGTGCCAAAGCAAACCGTCTTTTGACATTAAAATAGTACTGTCAGGATTTACTAAAGACGTGCACAGTTATATTTGCGCCTGAAATTATTGAATATGCATTTGTAGAAGATTCCCTTTCAGACGCAAAATTTATGGGAGGAGAGTATTAAAATGAATCACGCAATGAGATTTACTAACGGTTGCGCTCGTCGAATTACTGGTATTTGCGCCATTATTCAACGCCCAAAAAAAGCATGTCTTAAACTATTTTGGCCTCGTTCCCTGAAGGGATAAGACACACACACAAGTGTAAACTAAACGAGCCAATGCACATTGGCATGCGATGATTGCATCCAGCTGCCGCTGATGACAGCGTGAGCATAAATAGGCAGCAGGTGCAACGCATACCAGATTTTCGCTGAGGAGCCTAGAAGAAGGCCAGTCACTGTTGTTGTAGCAATACCCACTGGGAAAACGTACCCGTTCCACTTGGAACAGGAACGTTGTGGAAGCCCCATCCTTCCTGAAGGAGATTTCGGAGGAACTTACACATACAGATCCGTTTAGGTGCATATGGAAGAATTAGAGGTGATTACAACCCTCTTGAAAAATGGCAGAGAGGTCTGCCAGGGAAACATGGGATCTAAGGCTAGACCGTGGACTTTTACACATATGGGATCCACTCAGGTCTCTACATATGGAACCCAGCCCTCTACCAGTTCACACGGATTCATCGAGTGAGGGCCTGGTGCCGGACGCTCCGCCACGTCTGGCTGCTGGGGGGGATGGAGGAGCTCAACAGAGTCTACAGTACGGACACTCTGGAGCAGTTTTAGCAGTTTTAGCAAGCCGACACTACACCGGGGCCTCTCAGTGCCTCTACCCGTTTGAGGTGAGAACACAGGAGGATACCGGCTCAACACGAAGACTATAGAATGTAACGAATGTGTTGGGGGTCGTCCAGCCCACAGCTCTACAGATATCTGTCAGCGAGGCGCCACGAGCCAGCGCCCAGGAGGATGCAACACTCCTAGTAGAGTGGGCTCGCAACCTGAGCGGACAGGGCTGGGTCTGCCTCCCCTGGGGCCAGCGCTTGCAGGTTCACTACCTGATCCCTGAAGGGGGTAGTAGGAACCATGGGCATACTGGCGCCGGGCCGGGGGCTCAGGATTGCCTGGGCTGGCCCCAACTCTTATTTATGCACTTTTATGCAGTGTAAGTGTCTTTGCCTAGGGAGACCAAACTAGCAGCTTAAAAAATCTCGACATCAACTCTTCGCAAGCATATAGAGGTAAGGTAAATACTTGCACCGTTGCATTGGTGGTTAAAATGAAGCTTTGACAGTTTAGCAAGAGGTTTTGCACAAATTAGCCAAAAAGACAGTGGTGCAGGGTGTGTGATATATATCGCCTGCGATAATACTGTAATTGTTGTTTTAACAATGTGCGATTTGACATTATCAGTATTTTGCAAAAACCAAACAAAACACTCCTACAGAGTGCCGTGAAGTCTAGTAGATTAGACTAGTGCACGCGCATTTAGAGTGCGTTCTTTCACTGCGTGATTCAGTCTGTTAAAATGCATTTAGAATGATCACAAAATTGAAGATATAGGGGCAGAAAATGTATATATTTATATCATTTCATATAGTAAATCAATATCACACGAAGAGTGCCATTTTTTTCTCCAAAAATCAGCATGATTACATATAGATTTTTTTTTTTACAACAGTTCAATAAACAAGAAGTTAATTAAGAGACTTGTGTTTTAGGCACCATATTGCCTGTTTTTGCTCTGTTTTGACAACAAAAATAATTCCAAACACAGCCACAGCACTGTTTTGCGTCTCTGAGCAATGACGGTGTTTCGTTCCTGAATGAATCAACTGTTTAAATGATTCGGTTCAGTCGCAAAGACTCACTTATTAACAGTGACCTGCTGACACCTACTGGCGGCTTTAATTTCACATTTAAAGTATCTTTTGATTTTTTTTTTTTCTTTTTCCTCTTTTAATAGTTTCAAATGAGTATTCAACATGTCTTATATATTAAAATATTATTTCTGCGTTTGTAACTGCAGATTAAATGCATTCATGTCCTGCATTAAACAGTGTGTAAATACATCTAAATGCCACTTCAGATGAAGCTTCTGTGTTTCCTCTGCATTGCAAAGATGAATTTTGTTGATACGGAATTAATTTGCCTGGTAATAGCCCAAATGTCTTATTATTCTAAATAACTGATTCCTTTAATGAAAAACACCTACACTGTAAAAAGTGATAAGTTGACTTAACTTAAAAAAATTGAGGAAACCCAACACAAAAGCTCCCTTAGAGCGCGCTGAACTCGTCGTCACTCGAATAAATTGGTAGGAGCAGAACGATATAATGAGCGAAAAGCTGGTATGTGTTGCATCTGCTCTCTATTTATGCTCGCGCTGTCATCAGCAGCAGCTGGATGCAATCATCGCATGCCAATGTGCATTGGCTCGTTTAGTTTACACTCAAAGTGGATTGGTCTCTCTAAGCGAGATCCCATTGGTCGGTCACCAACGTGACTCGTAGTGACCGACTGAAAGAGAACTCAGATTAACATGGGAAAGATACCTTTTATCGCGTGTCGCTTGTAGTTAGGACACGGTGTAATGCTAATTTGCCCTGTTTAGTAAATCTGGCCTTTAGTAAACAATAAAATATTTCCTTTAAAGTTATCTTTTGATGTGATTTGCTATAGTTTGTGTCTCACCTGTCGTCCTCGTCCACAGAACACCTTGGTCAGTCCTGTGTGCGCAGGGACGTGTTTGAGCGCATGCGGTTGTTTGAGATCTTTCAGTAACTCTGGACTGTTCAAACCCACTGCAGGACAAAAACAGACAGAAAGACGTGAAATCTGCACGATTCTCACAATACAGCCAGAAACACAGAGCTGAGTAGTAACTAATTACATGTAATCAAGATTAGTCAAATTCCAAAAATTGGTAGCACTTTATTTTAAGGTGTCCTTGTTACACGTCACATGTATTTGCTATTATAATAACAATAAATTATGCTTAATTACATGCAAGTAACCCTAATCCCAATCCTAACCATATAGTAAATACATTTAGTTAATTAGTATGATTCAGTAATTAAATGTATAATTACACTGTAACACGGACACATTAAAATAAAGTGTAACCCAAAAATTAATTACTTGTAATTAGATTAAATTACATTTTAAAATACTTGTAATCAGATTACAGTTACTTTTTTATTGATAACATAATTACATATTATTTACACAATAGCAATAAATTATTCATGATTTATTGATTCTGCCTAATTCCTCTTTTAAATGTTCCTTTCTGAAATACAATATAATAAAATATTTCACTTTTTAGTTAGTGTTTTATTTTGATTTAAAAAATATTTTAATTTTACATTTTTATGATTTAATTATTACATTTTCATTAAATTCATAAAGTTCTTGCCCACAAGAAAAAATACTAAAGTAATTTATTGTAAATACTATAGTGTTTTGAACCATACTATAGTAAAGTACCTGAATTAATTTGTTGTGGTAATTCTATATAGTTGCTGTGGTAATATAACAACTATAGTAATATAAACAAATTACTTTACTCAATACTGTACTAAGTTTTCTACAACTATAGGGTATATTATACTACAATACACTACAGTTTACTGTTGTAAAAACTAATACTACAGTATTAAAGTTTATCAGTTCACTATAGTTAATAGGCTACTACAGTATGCTGTAGCATTCATTAACAGTGTTGTAAATACTATAATATATACAGTAATACACTTTACTTGAGTATGGTTCAAAAACACTATAGTATTTACTATAAATTATAGTATTTTTTCATGTGGGTGGTTTCGAGAACATTCACAAAACGTTTGCAAAATAATATAATGGAACATTCCACTTAATGTGGACATCAACGTTAAGATAACCAAGAAAAAAAACATTGGAAACATCTAAAAAATTGGACGTTTTGAACATTAATAAATATCGTTTTGACTCACTCGGCCGTTCAGCGGACGTTGGCGGAGAGGGCGTGGCTTTGTTTGGAGTTGTGGGCGGGGTTACACGATCACTCTGTCAGAGAGAGAAAGAAGAATAGGATGAAAGCGTCGCTTATTTCATGTTTTATCATTAATAGAGTTTCTCTTACCTGACTTTCTTCCATCGCTGGCCAACCATGCGCTGTTCTGATGGCTTCAAGTTACAAATGAAGCATTAGGCAGAAAAGATGGACAGATGACGCGGGTCTCGTCGTGTTTACTCTCCTCACAACCGTCAGCTACAAAAACACTCAGCCTAAAGGTACTAAAGAGTTATTAGTTACTGTATATTTATATCTAGCCTATATTTGAGCCGGTTCTGTGAGAAACTGCTCCGTTGTTCACCGCGATCAGTCTCATTTCTGCAGCGAAATTAATCATTCACTTATTTTATGGCTCTAAAGTCCATCGAAAACACTTGAAAAAACACTCCATATTACACAGTTTGGAGAAATACTGCAACTCGTTTTGCCCCAGTCCTAATAACACTAATAAACAGCTCAAGCAAAGTTCTGTTTGCGTTCAGCGGAGCTCAGATTTCGACATTTATTTTAACACTTTGTCTATCAAAGACAACAGATTCCATATCAAACATATTTTATCCCAACACTGAGTACAATCACATGAAGAAATAAATATGCATGCTTCAGATCTCCCAGGTGACAAAACAATCTCCAGTGAACAAAACCTGACCAAACATTATTCTTCGGACATCCTGAAAAGATAACGCTTTGTTTTGTGGTTTTGCATTCATTTAAAACAACTCAGTTATATAATATGCCCTCATTTACAATTTAATTATATATGTCCTCTCATATAAATAAATGACAGTCACAGACAGCGGTGGACAAAGTAGTTTACACAAGTCAAGTACTCCACTAAAAGTACAGATAGGCTACGTAGGCTATACTGAAATATTACTCCAGTAAAAGTATAAAGTATAAGTGATCTAGTTTTCAGCAGTAAGAAAAAAGTGTTTTACAGTTTTCTCCGTTATATGACAATAAGGCCTTTTTAGGGATTACATTTTATTTAAGGAAAATATAATTATATTTTCATAATTTTTTTTCAAAACACCCCTGGCCACTTGGGGTAAAATGCCCACAGAGGCCATCACTTCCCACTATGATAATTACTATAGTTACCATACTCTGAGCATCACATCCTTTGTTTTTTTTCCATCAAATGTCATCTATCTAGGTGGTTGAATAATTCTACTTAGCTAGACAGTCAGCATCAGCTAACAATATTGTCTGATTTTCAGCAACTGTTATTTCGGCTTGTCTTTTTCATTTTAATCTAAACCTACTTGTACTGTGATCTTGCTCCAAATGTATAAAGCAACTGGCTTTATCAGAGTGGCAGCATTTTACCCCACCTGTGGGAAACACTCCCTGGGTACAAATTCAATTTTAGTTAAAAGTATAATGAAAACTCTAGACATTTTTCATACTTGGTTTATAATTTATGTCATTGGCACTGCAAACAAGGACAACTATTTTAGCCACATTAACTTATGATTTACAGAAAAAGTTACAGTCCTTAAGAGGGGATTTTCCCCCACTCTATGCATGAATTATGAATTTTCCAGTAGCCAGTGTAACGCTTCTCATCCGTCAGCACTCACACGGAGAACTTCATTTCATACGTTGTTTATTTCTGTAACGCAACAAGGGGAAATATACATCCTCTGGTGACAGTGGGCAGATATACACATGTAATCTAAAAGAACAAACAGAAGTAAGGGATTCACCCCCCGTTTGAGAAAAGATGTCGTCAACACATGCACATGGTGAGCAAATCACACCCAAACTCCACAAAGCTGGTCACATATGATCACTATCAGTTAAACAACATCACTGAACATTTTTCTTAGCATTACTTAAGAAATTAACAAGTATTAAGTTAGAAAATGAACTCTTTTTACCTACCTGCTCTCTGTATAGGGTAAACTTCTCTGCTGGGGTGTGGGGGGTGTGGGGGGTTTGCAGGGAAAGGCAAACGATCCACTAATTAATGTCGCCACAAGAGGTCCCCAAACAGTTATTAAATGAACAAAACCGCAATTTTGGTGAAATTCACAACATTTATAGTAACAGTGTTTTTTAACCTGGTTACACCAGCAGTAGTCAGTAACTTAGATTAGTGGATCCAGATATATAATGTGTGATAAGGCTAAAAACAGACATAAGGCTAAATTAATAACACTTTAATAAAACTGGCTGCTACAGCAGCGGCCGGGGAAGATAAATATGCATGTGTTACTTAAATTTGTGTCAGATGTTAGATGTTTGGTTTTGTTTTTTGACCTAAAACTACACATAATGTTGAAGTGGACAAGCATTGAAACATTCAAGCATGCATATACTCCTGATGAATGTTGTTAAAATTAAGATGAATATATATCAATAGGCTTGTTTTTTTAAGTTCTTTTATTAAGGAACGTGTATATAATGTATTATTTGTATTAGGGGACATAAATGTCGATATATCTGATAACTCTTTGATTGGTCAACATCTAATTAGGTTTTGCCAATATGACAAGTTGGTTTTTTTCTAGCCAAAAATTGTTACCAATAGATAAGCTAGTAGTTCCCCTTCAATTCGGTCACTCTATATTGCTATGGGAAATACCCTTTCCTCAAATACTACTGAAGTTTAAACAGTTCGTTCACATCTTTGTACAGATATCAGAAGGATCCCAGCAAAAGGAACAAGTGGATAGTTTATTTTTAATGGCATCCCGGATCATTTTGTTTTGTAAACGAGGCACAGTGTCATGGAGAGTCACAAAGAAACATTTGTTAAAAGATGAAACGGTACTAGATCTGACTGCAGCTGCATCACAAACGGTAAGTAAATGATTTCATAATGCTTTGTCTGGAAATGACCAATTTATTTTTGGTCATGTTGTCAAAACACACATGCAGTAGCGAGGGGGCGTTGATACTGTTTCCTATGCAATGACATTAGCCAATCATAACAGCGTCCAATTACTGAGAAGCCTTAAAGGACACGCCTCTTAAAAACAGGTCGTTTTAGACAGAGGGTCAGAACAAGGGTTGAAAATAATCATTTTTCCACATTTTTTTTCTGCAAAAACTTTATTAACATTATAAGTAAACATCAAGAAACATCTTAAAATAATGTCATGAGCCCTTTAAAACAACCATTTTTCTTAGTTAAAAATAAAAAAATACTATAAAAATCTTTATAAAAAGCTTTATTTTTAAGAATGATAAACTAAATTTTGCACTGGATCAAGACTATGCAGGGTTTCATTAATCTGACAACTAGTGCACAAAATCTGACTTAAAAACTACATCAGAACTAACCTTGTTTTGAGAATTTCTGAACATGTCTTCTACAAAATATCATCTTGAAATACCACCAATTTGATGTTGCATGAGACAATCTCTTTCAATTCCTGAGGTTTTACAAAAGAGTGGAGCTCAATAACATCACAGACAGATAAAGACAAATGGATGTGCAATGTCCAGGTGTAGAGAAACCATCAGGAAATATAGTGTGTTCCTGTACATCAGCTTGAGAAATTATAAACCTGGAATGCAAAGCAAGTCATAAAGACAAACGTGTGTCAAAGGCAGTAATCTAAATATAAAGATGCACAAACCTGTTCAGCTCCTGCTCAGCTGTGTTTGATTTGTAGGGGCAGCTCATGAAATCCGACAGCTCCTGCTTGTAGTTTCAAACTGAGAAGGAAACAAACACATTAAGTTATCAGTCCACTGAAACAGAAGGAATGCTACTTGATTTTGATTTTCACTCACCTTTTAGCCAGTTTGATCATGGAAAACTTGTCTGAGTTTAGCAGATGAACTCTTACTGGACTGAAGCAGATTCTCCATCAATCATTTTTTAGTCTCAAATCTGATCATCAGGATCTTTTGAGGAGCGTTTGTTTCCAGAAGCTTTACTTTCACTGTTCCTCAGCGGAGGAATGATCTTCATCTCACATCTTCTGAGGAGCCTTTATTTCTTCATCTCTCAATCAGCATTATATGTTTGGATCATTTCAATCTCATTTTACTGAGACATATTATTGAGATATAGAGCGACCGCTGATATTTAGATCATTTTATGTCAGGATCTGCTGTACTGTTAGAAAGATCTCAGTGATTCTGTGTTCTACAAAACTAGAGTCAAAATCAAATGAAAGATTTTCCTATGGCCTAAGACTGTAAAGTCCTACTGTCTTTATATTGACTGTCTTTATATTATATTTGCTGACATTCCCAGTTAAGTTATGAATGTTTTCCAAAACGTCCAGTTAAATGGATTTGACTTGACTGCACATCGTGCAGACTTTTGGAATTGATTGAAGCAAGAGGTTTAGGCCTAAACATCGTACTGAAGGACTCCAGAAATGAAGCACAACTCAAGAGAACAAAACACCTGTGCACAAACTTTACAATGTGCTGCTGAACAAATGTATTTGTTAGTAAAACTAAAAACAATAATATTAAAATATTAAAATATAAATCATATATTTATTTTTAAATATAACATTGAGTTATTGTACATATACACATTTACATTTCATATATTTTCTTATTACCTAGTAAAACCACACATTCTGAACAATTGTATTTTTAGGCAGTGTATTTGTATTTAGCATGCATGTTCATTTAATGCACAATAATGTACTGCATTAATTTGAAGGAATTTTACGTATTGATTTTTCACACCTGACTTTAAAATTGTGCACTGTATTTTGTGTTTTCAGGTTACAGAAAATTACCGGTACCTTTTCCATTTTTATACATATTTTTTAACTGATCAACAAGTGCAGGTACAAACTAATAACAAGATGTTATCATAAATGAACAATTATTATTGAACAGTTGAAACTAGCAACTTAATTCATGTGATGTGTTGATTTCTTCTTGTAATTTAGAGGGAAAATGTGTGCCTTTTTACCATTTGAGTCACAGTTGGTAAAAGCTGCCAAATAAAAAGTTAAATTAATAGGTGCTTTTTGAAGAAAAAGTTGCTAGTTTGAAAAGTTAGCAACAAAAACGCTCCAGTCCACTCCTGCACAGCAAATCTAAAACATATGTCCTGATTAAAATTACAATGACTTTTCAACCTAAAAATGACATTTAGACCACAATATAAATATAAGACCCCACTGAAAACAACTGATCAGCTTCATGACAGCAAGCACTAGCCTATATCATTAGTGGTAACAGTGTCAAAAAAAAAAAAAAAAAACCCACACCAATCACGCAAGAAGACTTAGAAACTATAAACTCAGATTTAGATTTTATAACAGTTCGACCTGAGGAACACCGAGGCTGATTTAAATTCGCGATAATTAATAAAATGAAAATGTTCACCTAGAGTGTGTGTTGCGTGTGTAATAAAACAACACGCGCACACACACACACACACACACACCCCCCCGAAAGACGATCAGGACCACCAGCAGCCTGAAGATCCACCGGAGAAACACCAATGCCATCACAGAGACACATGAACAACAGCTTTTGTTTGTGCGTGTGTGTGGCACCCACTCACGCACGCAAGTAAGTTGCCAAGTCCCCGTATTTCACGCGACTTTTTTTTTTTTTTTTGGGAAGTCGCGTTAAAAAAAAAAAAAAAAAATCACGGGTTACGTTTTTTCGTGATTTAATTAATTTATTTCGAACTAGTAAAAAGGGAAACACATAAAATATACAACTGAATAACAAAATAAACAATACAAAAATTTACAAAAACAATTTTTTGACCATAATCAACCTATGTCGAAAATATTACCATTTTTAAAAGCATGGTTGCTTGTTAAGAAAACTTTCCATTTATGGTCGCTGTTTTCCCCCCCCAATATATTGTTGACGCTCTCTAGCAGCTAATAGCCCATCAATGCAATAAATGTGCTGTACCTTTATTCTTCATCGCACATGCCATAGCTAAATTAACTTCCTCCCCCTCACTGGAGTAAAATCGTGTTTGATTTCACGAGTTCACACTTACATCTATTTAGCACGAGTAAGGTAATGCGTAGTTGGCGTGCTGTCCTGGGGAAGGGCTCCGGGCTCAGGAATGGCCCGAACCCCGAGTGGAGGGATGCTGGTTAACCCTAAAATGAATAGAGGTATGTCGACAGCTGTATTTATATCCGTGCATTGATTAACTTGAGTGCGTACCTCTTGTGTTAATTAGGCTAAGTATCTGACGTGCTCCTCCCGAACTTTGTTAATAAAACATCATTATGATTGATTATGATTGGTTGAGCCATTATAAAATATTTTTATAATGCATTAATCATTAAATCAATACATGATTGATTAATAATTGAGCAGTAATAGCCTACTAGTAGCAAATTCGAGTTTATATGATTATAAATATGTGGCTAGATTAAAGCTCGCCTTAGTGCTCTTGTCTTGTTTTATTCTCCTTTTCCAAAACTATTCTGCTCCATCGGAGGATAGTGCGTGCCCTCCCGCTTTGTTGCGATTTGATGCTTTTTGTAAAATAACTTCTATTTTTGCTCTTCAAAGTCCGAGTGGTTTCAGTTTACTGTGTTGGAGGCTCATTTACTGATAATAAATTATATTGATGATAAGAAATAATATAATAATACTGGGCTTGTTTTGAAGCTGCGGTTGCTTATCTATTGCAAGAGTTGGCAACACACGCATAACCCCGCCCCTCTCAAAACCCTGTAAACCACTTCTGACCAAGAAAGTGCTGTTCTGTTTTTCGTTTTATGTATTAAAACTTTGAGATTTTTTAAAACTTTGCGACTTTGAGACAGTCTTTCGATTTCCAGAAGGTACCCAAACTTGTGTGATTTTATTTTATATAGCCTATGGCTGTTATTTTTTCGTTTTATGTATTAAAGTACTTTTGGTGTGACTTTCAGACAGTCTTTCGAAACTGTTGAGGTGTTGAGAGGACTTCCAGAAGGTAGAAATATTTATGAGCAAACGTAATGATAACGGAACGAGCTCGTTCAAAGTTATCTTATCTGGTTTTTGAGTGTTAGGCTGCTATTTTCAGAACGTTCATAGAATTTTGAACATGTTTGCAAAATGATAAAATCGAATGTTCCCTTAATTGACATTCATTCGCATAACCAGGAAAAACGTTTTAAGACATTTTTTAAACTGGACATTTTTTAACGTTCAGAGAACCTTCAGAAATACCGAATTCCTAACTTAATGGCAAGGTTAGCAAAACGTTCTTAGAATATATTTTTGTTAGCTGGAACCACATTCAATAAGACCTCCGAAATACAACTCTGAGCGCGATCTAAATACCATTCAATACGAAGGTTTTGATTAATATTCCTCGTGCTTCTTCTTGACTGTTGACAGTAGCCTACATTTGTAATGCAGGTCGAACACACTGTAAATAATTTCATGCATGCAAACGATTTTGGCAAAATCAAGTCTACAAATGGATGTTTATTCATAATTCATAATTGTATTTATTTTGCTATTTACACAGCGCTTGATGCTGTTGTCTAGTTTCAATATCTGTAAGAATCTAGAAACGGCGCAGAAAATATTCAGAAACAAACAACTTCTTCAACAAGCTGATATCTACAATAATATCTCGCCATTAATATCATTGTTGTTTCTTTTTTAATTACGGTGCGCGAATTTAAGAGGTGTCCTATAATCTAGATGAATAAAGCAGAACTAAAATTTCATAAATAGCTACACAACGCGTATCTAAAATAAAAACAAATTTCGACAAATGCAGGCTACCAGCTGCTTTTAGACAAAATGCGCACACATTCTATGATCTATTGGTATTTAAAGTTCATTAAAATTAAAAGCATATTCAGAAAGATTCAGTTCGATTCTCAATTAAATTATATCAATTTAATGATTTGATTTCATTAATTACCTATTAGGTTATTATTTCATAATAGCTACATTATAGGATTGTTTCTGTCTTATAGAGAAATTATTTATTATTATTATTATTTATTGCACCAAAAGTATCTAAAAAAAGGAAACACATTAAATACATGAAATATATATTTCATATTTCCTTGGAAATAACAATTTTAAATGTTCCCTGATGCAGTTATGAAGGATATTACAAAGATATTACATCAAAAGTAACAATCTGATTACATTCAGTTGTCTCGCATGCAATTAAGCAATTAAACACACTCTAAAATCCATAAAAATAGGGTGTGTATCAGTATTAAGGCATTTTCTGAATTTATTTATTTTATTTTATTTTTTGCAGGAATTTTAACTGAATTTTGATGGAGGGTTAATGGAAATGAATAATGTCCAGGCAGAAAATTATCAGTACATTTTTTATTTTTTTTATTTTTTTTTTACTATGCAATAAAACTATTTCTGCATGTCAATAACAAAACATTTTTAGATCATGCACTCCAGAAAAAAAATATAAAAAATAAATAAAATTCAGGTAAAGTGGGCCATCCCTTATTTATCAAAAATTATTCTGCATCTTAATTAAAAACACGTGATTTATTAACACATATTATCAGACAAATATATTTAACAACATATTTAACAAATCCAAAAATATATAAAGGTTATGAGTCAAATAAATCATGTGTAAATCCTCATCTCAATTTGTGTGAAATTCCAAACTGAAAGATCATGTTGTGTTGACATTAAATTGGATTAAATCTGAATATCAGAATTTTCATAAATCAGAATCAACTCTACAATATGTTAAAAATGTGTGTAACACAAGCAACAAATAGTCAAAAAAATAAAAATAAAGAATAAAATAATAGGAACATTTAAAATGGTAACCATATATAAAAATGTTTTTCTATATGTTCTCTAAACACTCTAATTGTCCATATTTAAAACTTTATATTCTGCATCTACATTTTGCTCTTATATTCTATCTTTCCTTTCTTCCATCTCTGACTTGAATTTCCTGACCGCAGACTCATTTGTGTTTTCTAAAAAATAAATTATACGTCAACTATAAAATAACCAGTGAATGTCAATTTATTTAATGAATTTCTGTATAATAACTGAAGTTTAAAGGTCAGCCCACTTCTTTACCTGAATCCCAGCCAAAGTGGGCCAGCAGCATTTAAACACCTTACAAGAACACTAACAAATTTGTAAACATTTTTTTCTTTGCATTTTATTCCCTGTTAACGGTGGAAACAAAAACAGCAGGAACCGTCCCAATAATTGTTTCCATTTAGTGAGCAACCTTAGAATTTAGAAATTAAAATCTTATGTCAATTTCTACCTTTCACCATGACACAGACCTCTTTTGAGTGCCGACATGTCAGCGTGTTTTTCAGCGCTGTATCTTCTGCATCTGTTTTATTAGGCAATCTAGTTAAACATTCACGAGAGAATCTGCTTGTTAAGGTTTGTCTAATACTGTATTCACCAGTGTCTGCACAGAAGCCCCTCACATGTGTAACTGTAACACTACAGCCATGAACAGCTTCTACTATTCAGACCACAGCTGTTTCAGTGTTTTAAAGATGCTGTATGAAAAACAAGTGAACGCCCATCAGTTCAATTCTGTTTCAGGAGTTCAAAGTCTCTGTGATCTTCTGGTCTGGGTGAGCCTCAGGTTCCTCTTTCTGTGGGATTTTCTGGTCTACTGAAATCTCTCTGGTTGAACACATAATTGTGGTCAGTGAGGAGCAATGCATGATGGGATATGTTTACCGTATGACGAAGTCTGCGCTGTCAATCTCTCGTCCACAGCTGCTGCTCCTCAAAATCTCACCGCTGCCGACCACAGCACACCGACCCAAACAATGCCCACTCCAGGAGAAATCCTGAACACACACACACACACACACACACACACACACACAGACACACACACACACACACACACACACAGAGACAGACACATACACAGAGACACAGACACAGAGACACAGAGACAGAGAGACAGACACATACGCAGAGACAGAGACATACACACACACACACACACACACACACAGAGACACACACACACACACACACACACACAGAGACAGACACA
>JAFVLL020001925.1:0-41811 GCA_021397915.2 Tor tambroides
TATTCATGTAAATCTCTGTCTCTGATATGTGTCATGTTCTACCCACAATCCCCTGAGATGGTGGTCCTGCACAAAGTGACCTTGTAGGAGGCTGTTCTGGGAGCAGTGAAGCAGCTGTCTTCTCACATCAGCTCTGAGCGGCTTTCTCCTGCTCCTCAGAGTCCGGCTCTGGCACCTGACTGCACAAAACAAGTCCTGCATCATTTCATTCTCTGAACTTCCATCTGCTACCAACTCAACCAAGGGGCCGCTTCCTATTTTAACTTTCCTCGTGTGCTCTCTGCCTTTCTGTATGTTCAAATACCCTCCAAAAATATGTGAGCGCTCATGTCGAAGCCATAGCCCGACAGTTAACAGTTACACCTCCATGGGGACCGCAAGATGGCTTAAAAGCATTTAAAATAAGACAGAACCAGCTTCAGAATAAGCTAAAACTAAAAATCATGATATAAACTGATGTCATATTTCTTATTGTAATAATGTGTTCCCTTAATAACTAACTTTCATTTTTATTTAACCCTAACTAGGTTTCCCATGGTCTTTGAAGACGCGGATATAAGAATTGATTAAAAGGAAAAATCAATAAAATATTCTTAATTAAAAAAAAGTGAAGGGATTTTCTAAAATATTTTTAATATAATTTTAAACATAATTCAACATCGTTTTTGTAGTTAAGTCAAGCTCTGAAATATTTATAGGGTAGAAACTTCAGGGAAATTGATGTTTGTTAGAAAACAGAGAAAAGTATTCAAATAAATAACTAAATAAATAAACTACAATAAATAAATAAATAAATAATAGAAAACAGTAACAATAACAGAAAACATAAAATGCATTAAAATATTTAAAAGAAAGAAAGAAAGAAAGAAAGAAGTAAAAAAGTACATAAAGGCCACGTTCACACAGCAGCAGAATACGGTTGTCAATCCTGTATTCGAGTCCTTAATACGGTTACCTTCACACACAGTTCGGTTATTTACGGTTGTGACAGCCGCATTCTGTAACCGAACTCACACCCGTAAATTTTCAGGACTCACAACCGCATTCTCGGAACACGCGCTGTGTGAACGGAACAGGACTGGACAACTAGTTGTCTGTCACGACATACGGTGCGAGAGAGAGCCACTCTGCCGCACAAACGTGCGTCTACCGTGTGTTTCGTGTTTTCGGCAACTTACAGTGATGGAGAAATGAGCTGCGTGTCATCTGAAATATTTAGATCCGGAGCCGCTCCTGTCAGTTCTGTGTTCTGCGCGCGTCCGCGCGATTCAAATGCTCAGCTCTCCACCCAAATTTAAAAGCTGCCGTCGACTTTGACTAATGATTTGACTAATGAACTCGCGGCTCGATTGGACTCTTGTCATGTCAGAAAGTGATAAGACTTTCAGTTTTATGGATGGCGCCATCTTTGATTTTACATTGGTCACTGTCGCTATGGTTACTGGTAAGGAATACGGGCTTGACTCCCGTTGCACGTTCATACAGACAGTATTCTAAACACAACTGTAAGCTGCAGTGTGAACGAGACATTTCGAGACTCACACCTGTAAAGAAAATGCGGTTGTCAATCCCAAAAAATGACAGTGTGAACGTAGCTAAAGAGTGTAAAGTTTGGGAATTACATCATTTTAATTTTTTAAAATTATTATATTTATTTTAATTTACTGCTACTCGTAGTTTCTGTATAACTACAAAAAATACAATTGTGTCATTACAACACAAGTATTAACTAACTAACTAAATATTGACAAAAAATAATTTATTGCGTATGTCAAAATGTGAGAACTCTAAAGAACATTAAGTTCTTGAAAGTTCTGGAATAATGTAACTTACTTTAAATTTGAATTATTTATAATTACTTTATTATTTAAATGTAATTATTTGAATTAATTGACACTCCTAGTGTCTGTATAAATGTGTTATTTTAGTATCATTAAGATACTACTATAGTTCAATTATTATTTTGAATCAGCTTTTTGTGGTTTCTGTTTTCATTTTCATTTTAAATTTTTAGTAAGTTTGTTGTGTCATTTTTAGTAGTTTTTAAGTATCTCTCTATATTTTTTAATTACCTTTTCAGTTTGTTATTTTAGTACATTAAGTTAAACTAAATTAAAATGAGAAAGAGATATTTACATTTTAATTCAGTTAAGGTTATTTTATTTCAATTATATAATATATAATGTATATTTAAATATTTTAATTACAAGTTTTCTGCTCTTAATTCTCATTTATTTACATATGTATATATATATATATATATATATATATATATATATATATGCACATATGTAAAAATGTATCTAAAATTAAAAAGTATAAACAAAAATAAACAAAATAATACACACACACATATAAATTCAGTTACAAAAAAGTACATAAAAATGTTGTTGTGTTTATCATTTTTAGTCGTTTTTGTTTATGTCTATATATAATTTTTCGTTCATTTTTATTTCAGTTTTAGTTATTTTAGTACATCAAGTTAAGCTAAATTAAAATGAGACATGTTGAGACATTTATATCTTATTTCATTTTAAGTTCATTTTATTTATTTCAAGTAACAAAAACGTTTTAATTCCAGTTTTAGTTAACTAAAATCCCTGCTGCTTAATTTAAAAGTAAATAAATACATAAAGTTTGTCATTCCAACAGAAATAGTAGAAATATCTCAGCCTACACGGGGATCTTCAAATACGGTCTCAAAATCAAATAGGTTAAGTTAACAAGCGTCGCAGTGTCGCTCGCAGTCTTGCTCTTACGAACTCCCGTGGCAGAGCAAAGTTTTCAATCTGCCGCTTTACACTTTCACATAAATCTCAGGCAGCTTGTACGTGAGCAACACTCTATCACACATTTCACATTATAACATGCCGGCGGGTGAAATATATCAATTATGTAATAATCTTAATGGCCCAAACAGTCTCGCAAACTACAATATCTAGATCATGACTCGCTTGTATGAGCGCGCAAACTGAGCCAGATTATCAATCACCAGACGCAATATGAGAGATGACAGGATGTTGTTATGGAGCGATATGAATTACGCCACTAAAGGGAGAGACCACAAAATCATTTCCTCAGTGATTTATAACACAGAGACAGGTAGCATTGCAGTGTACAGAAGGAACAATATCGCTTTGTCTTAAACATATCATTTTGTTGTCGTGTATACGAGAGTACAAATGAGATCTTGTACAACGGTTTGTGTTCAAGTCGAAATTATGATTCACTTTGACTATTTTTGAAGACTGCAAAGCGTTAGGTGTTTTACTAACACAGATGCGAATGTATCTGGCTAATACGGATGTGGTTTTGGTGTCGACATTTTTCGCCTTTTTTCGCGCAGCTCCCAATTTGGTGCTTTGACTGACAGCTTCTTTTTCCTTATTGGCTGCCTGACAAGCAAACTGCAAACCACAGTGTGCTCTAAAGATGAACAGCTTTCATGGTAAAACATCCATGCTGCTCCATAGAGACGCTTCTGACATGACACCCACGTTATGAAGTGGAAATGGTATATCACAGTCTGTCATATGTTCTAGATCTGGATTGCAGATGGCAGCTTTCGAAGGCCTGTTTAAATTGATGAAACTTACAATGAAAGATTAATGACAGGGGGAAAAAAAAGGTGCAACATTTCTATAATGTGTTGTGACTTTTTTACAATATGAAATAGAGACGTAAAATACAGTTACTAAAATATACATAATGTAATTGAGCTGTAAGGCTTTTAGGATTGTTAATCTGAATAATTAGAAAAATAAAAAATTAAATGCTTTGTTTATTTAACTGACCAATACTTCAAAGCTACAGTCCACTGTTATGTTTTAATTTGATCAAATGTTTTTATATTGTAATGTTTGTAAATAAGTAAATAAATATAATTGACATTTAAATATTTTAATTAAATAAAAGTTTTTTTCATTTCTTAATTGTCATTTGTTTACATATGTAAAAAAATGTGTCTAAATATTAAAAAGCATAAATATTAAAATAAACAAAATAATACACACATAAATACAGTTACAAAAAAGTATATAAAAATTTTATTGAAATAAGATTTTAAAGATTGCATCAGCGTTAATTTGAATAAAAAGAAAATAATTTTGTAACTTTTTTTTCTGTTACCTTTTTTTTAAAGTGGTCAATACTTCAAGATACTGAAGTAAAATTGTATTTATATATATATATATATATATATATATATATATATACACACACACACACATACATATATAAATAGAAATTGTCCCAAGTAAATAAGTAAATAACCTGGACTTTTAAATAATTTAATTTAATTTAATTTAATAAACAAAAGCTTTACTTTTTAAATTATCATTTACGTATTTACACATTAAAAAAAGTATCTACAATTATTTTAATTATTATTACATTATTTTAATTTGTTAATTAAAATAAACAATTTTATACATCGAAATATACATAGACATATACTAAACTTAAAAAAATAATATTAAATAATTGTCATTTAACTGAGCAATACTTAAAGGCTACAATCCATTGTTTTGTTTTAATTCATTTTTATTTATTTTTGTAAATACTGTAGACAAGTAAATAATATATCATTTACATTTAAATAAGCATAATGTTTAATGTTTAATTTTTTTAATTGTCATTTATTTACACATTTACATATTCTAAAAATTTATGCAAATTAAAAATGATTATTAACATGCAAATAAATAAAACAAAATAAAATATTTTATAATATACACTGACATTTTTGTATATGTACACCTGAATATGAAATCAAGTACAAAATCCACTATAATAGCTTCATATTGAATCAAAGAGCTTGAGTGTAATCACGTCATCATTGTCAGCATGTACAATGGTGATGAAACATGCCACTGATGATTTTAGCACTATATAACGCGAGTTAGGAGCTGTGCGGACACATTGACAGCCTCTGCAGAACGCATTTCCGCGCAGGGGCTTTTTTTAACCGTCTTGTTGGCTGTGATGGTACGGGTATCTGCGAAGCCAAGTCAAGCAGGGGAGGACTGCCAAAGAAGTGTCTGGCACCAGCTTCAGTCCTCTCCTGCTGGATCTGTCGCTTCTGCGGAGGAACGAAAACCTCGGGCCATTATTGTACCCCAACTCTTCCGTTTGACTTTAGCCTAATCCTCTCTTCACAGGTAAGAGCCACTTAACTTCAAGTTATTCAACAGACAGAGTACAGACTAAAATTCAAATCAAACAGCCTTTCCAGGGAAGTAGCTATGATTCTGAGGAGGACACTCTGAAATATACTTGTATTTACATGACAAACATCTCATTTTCTCAGAGCCTAGCAGGGAGCGCACATGCTCTGTCACGATTAACCTTGGTGCTAACATGGATGTCACAGGTCACAACACTTCCAATTCAAGCGGAAAAAAGGGGCAAAAATTATTCAGACCAAGAAAATGTCAAAAATTAACTTATAAAAATGCATGCGCTTATAAAGCACCTATGATGCACTGTGGGTAAACGCAGTGCAACATAGGCATTGGGAGTATTGTACTGGTGTGTAAATATTCACAAATGCTAATGTGCAAAATTGAGTCTGACTGGTTTCCTGTCATCTCAATTTATCAGTTTCCACAGAAGACAAAAATAAAATTCATACCAGCAAAATGTCCTAATTTACCTCATTAAAACACATTTGTGAGGCACTAATAATGTTATGATGCACTAGTGATGCATTGTGGGTAAACAAAGTGCCACATAACCATTGAGACTTTTTACCAGTGTTGAAACTATTCACAAACATAAGTTTTTGCACAATAGACGCCGATAAGCAAATTCCAGATTGGCTTGCGTAATTTCCATTACCTCTACTCTTTCTGTCATATCAAACAAAAATAAAGAAATAAAGAAACAAATGAATGAATTAATGAATGAATTAATGAATTGTCTTAATTCAAGTTAAAATGCATATGTGCGCAAACCATGTGAAGCACTTTTTTTTTTTTTGGCGAGATTTGGGTAAGCATTTTTGTATCACTTTAAAAATATTCACAAAATTGCCCAGCAGACACCGTTATGAGTTCGAGCCTGGCTCGCCAACATTTCTGATACCAGTCCTCTTTGTATCAATCAAGTTTAAAAAAAAACGCAACAATAAAATAAAGTCTTAACTTTAATTAAAAAATATAATTTAACTTAAAATGCATATGTGCGCAAACAATGTTATGAAGCACGTGTGGTGCATTTTGGGTAAGAATTTTTGCACTAGTGTGAAAATATTCATAAAAATTCATTTTTGTGCAACAGACACCGCTATGCAAGTTCGAGTCTTGCTTGCATCGCTTGTTACCTGTCCTCTTTTTATCAATCAAGTTGCAAAAAATTATAATAATAATAGTAATAATTAGGTTTTAGACCAAGAAAATATAAACTAAAAGTTTATATTAACTAGTTAACTAAAAGTTAACTAGTTCAACTAAAAATGCATATGTGTGTAAACACTTAGGCCCCGATCACACAAAACGAGGCGCTGCCTTTTTTGGTGACTATTAAAAAAGAGCAGTGCGCTGCGGTTTTTTTATGTTGTCAGGCAACCACCGAATAAGCTGTCCTGTCAGTCTAATCAAAGGATTATAGCGCGAGTGCTCTAAAATCTTAGTTTTTTTGCTGCTAAGTAAACTGTCATATTAACAAAAACCTTAAAAAATACAGCTCCGGGTAAAACCCGCAACAGACACCACAAGTTTCTCATCCATTATTGCAGTCTCCGGACTTTAAGCAACGGTAAACTTTCGTCACCACAACGGAAGGCCCGCCTCTCCATTCATTCGATTGGACATTTGAAAAAAACGTGATGACGTGGGGCGCTTTTCTGCTCAAAGTTGCTTTTTTTTCAACTTCAGGCGCTCAGAGCGTTCCTGCAAAAACGCGAGGCGCAGCAGGCGGCGAAAACACGAGGCGCCCAGGGCGCATAAACAGCGCACAGAAGGCTCATTGCCAACCGAAAACAATTCAAAAGAGGCGCCTCTCACTCCAAAGAACGCGTTCTGTGTGATCGGGGCCTTATGAAGCACATGTGGTGTATTTTGGGTAAGCATTTTTGTAACGGTGTCAAAATATTCACAAACATACGTTTTTGCACAACAGACACCAGTACGCAAGTTGAAGTCTTGCTCGTATAATGACCAGTTCTTTATCTATTAATCAAGCAACAAAAAGACCAAAATTAAAGGTTAGACCAAGAAACTGTCCCAACTAGTCCTGGGCGAAATGGCAAAAAATTAAAACCTCGGTTTTTTTTCAGAAAGATTCTCGATTTTTTTTTTTTTTTTTTTTTACACGATTTTTAACTAGTCAACCTGAAAATGTAACTACAGCATGATTCAAGTAACTTTTTCTTTATTAACCCTCTAGTTAAAGAAAATTCTATTCCAAGTGCACTGCACATGAAGTTGTCAACATGATGTAAATGTTAAAAAAAAATCACTATCTTTGCAGAAAAGATGCATGAAGTACAACTACATTTTGTACAAACTTGTCATATATATATGTTCAGAAATAATACAAGGAAAATGCTTTTTTTTTAATTCTCAAAAGTCAAGGTAATTCAAATTCAAAATGACTATAACACCAGTAGACTATTAGCTATTAACTACAAATGTTCTGTAAAGACAATGAACAGCAGCTTTTCGCCTGTCACCATGATGCAAACATGAAATATCAGGTATACAGTAGTAGTTCTTTACAGGTTTTTATTCGAATGCGCTGCTTTTTTATTGTTTTTTTTAATGTAAACATGGATGTGTTTGACTGTTGCTCTCACGTCTCTTGCAGTGTCTCATGCATGAAACGGCATTCTAAAAAATGCAGGACTCAAGTTAAAAGAAGTTCACTCCCATCTTGCGTCCACTGTGCGCATCGCATCTTTGTTAACATAAAAGTGTATTCTATGTGAATGGCACCTACCGTTATCATTGGCATATTGTCAAAGTGTCCAATTCTAACGTTTGGTAATATTTCTATTCAAAATCGCGATTCCTCGATTTCTAAGAAATAAAATCAAAACTGGCAAAACACTAAATTCTAATTAATCTATAAAATCAGAAAAATTGCCCAGCCCTAGTCCCAATTAATCATAAAATGCATATATGCAAACAATTTTACGAAACATTTGTTTGACATTTTGGGTAAGATTTTTTGTACAAGTATAAAATATTCACATGATTTTTTTTAACATCATTCAAGCAACAAGAATGTCAGGAAAAAAAATTCAACTGCATTTGGTGCTTAAGTGATGCATCATGGATAAATGCAGTTACATAAGCTTTGAGTGTTTCCGTACAGTGTGAAAATATTCACAAACGGCAGTTTTTGAACCACGTACATGTTCACAGACAGCACTTGGTATCCTCAAAAGTCTCTGACGGAACGACACGAGGAAAAGCGAGGCATCAGTTTGTTACGGAGGACAGAAATAAATTCCTCAGCGGAATTGCACAAACTTTCTTGTGGGTGACCCTCTCCCTGCGCCGCAGCTGTGGCGGGAGGAGTAATGGGACGAGCGCTTTCCGGCAGTTAAAGACAAAAACGGCACGTTTCGCAATTGTTCTCTGAAGCGAGATTACTCCCCCGGGGGCTGAGATGAGTAACCTCTCTGTGCTTCCCTTTGAATTTAAAAGACTGCAGATTAATAAATCATAATCCCCAAGTTACTACGACAACCCAGGACTGTTCCGTCACCTTTTTTGTGTTGGATCTCAAACCTGCGGATCCCAGGAGGCTGGGCACATCCAGGCATTTAGAAGCTGTGCGGGGGAAAAAAAACAAACAGGTGGCATAAACCACAGCGGGGCCTCTCGCACAGCTCCGCGCCCAGGCTCCCTCACACTACCTTGTGTCAAACAGGGGTTTGAAAGGCTCGGGCGCTGTATTCCTCTCCCGTTCTTTCTTTCCTGTCTCCGTTCCCTTGCTATGCGTGTTTAGCTGCCACTGGGAATGCTGCTCCAGGTGTTCATTGACTTGCATGAAGACAGAGTTAAGTTCTCACGCTTCTGTATGCGCTGGCAAAAACCTGACATGCGAGAATCGATCTGTTTTAGTTAATATGCTCGCAGCATTCTTTAACCTCAGTGATAACTGTCTCTGCAAAAAAAGGCTTCGGAGAAAGAACAATATCTGTTTTAATGAGGGACTTCCAATGATTGTGGATACAAGGCCGGGAGAAATTGGAGTCGGAGAACGGCCGTTAACAGATGTAGAAGAATGGACTGAGATGGGAAAAGCGAAAGAGAGAGTTGCTTGGAAGCCCACATGGCAGCGCTCGGAGGTGCCGGGCGAAAGTGAGGTGCTGTCATTTTCAAGGACACTCCGTATCCCTGGGTACTTGTTGAAGAGGAGGAATTTTATTAACCCCAGTGGCTCGGCCTTCCATTTCTTCATCTCGGCGAAGCAAAAACCGTCAAACCATTATATCACGGCATTGCTTTGAATGGCGAGAGCTAATTTGACTGGGGAGAAATTGCTCTATGTGAGGTCACGATAATGCCACAACAATAGCAGAAATGGGCCATCGTAAAAATAACTGGATGGGTAGAACAAAACTTTTAGAAACGCAAAGTGCTCCATTTTTTCTGGGACAGCATACACCGGCATGACTAGATAGAGTGAGCCCCACTGAGTATAAGAGAAGCAAATGATTATACTCCAAAGTGAAGTGAACGTCTGAAGCTGAGGTACAAAAGTTTCGGTAGTATTTTTAAACTTTTGCAGAAGAGGTGACTTTAAAAACTCCTTGGATTTAAAGCATCCTTGATAAATTTCCTAAAACTGCCTTATCATGGTAATAAGAGTGTCTATACACCAGAGTTTAAGTTGCGTCAGAGAGAACGAATCAATTGATTTTAAGTAGGATGGTGTGTTAAAAAAAGGTTTACGGAAGGGATACTCCACTCGAAAGTTTTAAAGTTCACTATAACGCATTTTGACATCAGTTGACCAATAAGAATTTTAGAGCAGATTTTTCTTTTGGAAAACCAATGCGCTATATTCTTGCTCAATTTTTGATCTGACACAGCTTTTTCCACAACCTCAAAACAGACTTCATGCATTCCTAACAGTTACATCTTTCGGGTCTATTTTCAGCTTGTTTTCCAGTAAAACTTATCTTAACATATTGGACACAAGATGCTTTTACTTCAGAAGCAAAACTGTGTAAGATAATAACACTCGTTTTCAGAAAAGGACGTTTCGGTCACACTTTATTTTAAGGTCCAATTCTCGCTATTAACAATCCATTAACTACGACTTTTGCCTCAATAAACTCCTAATTTGCTGCTTATTAATAGTTAATAATGTAGTTGTTAAGTTTAGGTATTGGGTAGGATTAGGGATGTAGAATATGGTCATGCAGAATATGTGCTTTATAAGTACTAATAAACAGCCAACATGTTCATAATTGGCATGCTAATAAGCAACTAGTTAATAGTGAGAATTGGTCCCTATACTAAATTGTTACCGAAGTTTGTTAAGTATTTATTCTATTCCTTTTTTTTTTGCATAAATTCAATTTAACGAGGTCCACGCTTAAAACAAGAAACAACGTGTTGATGTGTGAAAGAACAATGATTTAAATGATTATTAATAAAATGTAAAATTACATTAAAATATTTTCTATTTAACTGTTGTGTAATAAAATGCAATACTACAATATATAATCTAGAAAATTATTTTATACAATTTTCCTTCAAGGAAATGCATATTGCTAGAATGTTTTAATATTTTTAGCAACACAAAATTACTAATTAATTTGATCAGCAAACAGACTTTTTTCCAAGGTCACCGTGCAGAGGTAAACAGTCTTAAAAGTTGTTTAAGCTAATTACTGGTTTCTAGTCATTTTAGTCACTGCCAATACCGTCTGCGCCTTGCTGCGTGTACTAAAACTTCAGCTAGGAGACAGTGCCTTTCCTCATGTCTTTGTCGTACAGGACATGGCAGTATGACAACACCCTGACAACCCCCCTGCTCTTCACGGGCAACACGAGACTCCAGTGATCCACTATAATTAACCCTGGTCCGAGTCCAGCCCAGGTAGAGAGTGAAAGAGCAGAGACTGCCAATGCGTCTGCCAGACGGTCCGCATTCCCCAGTGGTCCTTCTCTGCGCGAGAGATGCTTTGACACTCTCCTCCGCGTGTCTGCGTGCGATAGATTCAGCAGACAGCTCCATTCCAACGTTCTCCATCTGCGGCACTCATTATTAGATTGTCGGCAGGGTGACTCCCCGGACTGCCCCACAGTCTCTTTGTGTAACAGGAATCGTACCGGTTAAATAAATAAAGAGCGCGTGAAAGGATTTGGCTACTGTACTAATATCTGACTTGGGTTTAAAACCAGGCAGAAAACAGTCAGACAAGGGAGAAAAAAAATGTCCATATCGGAGATGTTTAGCTCCTCTTTCAGGGTGGAGGAGCATGGAAAGGCACACAACGAGAAAACAATGACAAGTTAATTATGAAAGACAAAAATGGCGGTGAAAGATTAGTTAGTATTCAAATCTGTTTCTGTGTCTGGGGATGAGAAGCGAGGAAGACTTAGCAATGCTTAAAGATCTCCAGGCAAAAAACACTTCTATTTTGCCTTTCAAGTCCTCCCTGTACCAATTCCCTCTGCTTTTTTTATTTGATATCATCACTAACATTTTTGTCTGGGGATGGACGGAGTCCATAAGCTGCTCATTGTCTTCAGTTTGACCAGGTGCTTGGCACCAAATCGTACCAGTCACACTGCCAGCAGCGGTTGGCTTCAGCGCAGTTCTGCAAATATATCATTCTCCTCCAGTCCTGCGAGGAGACGCAGAGGAAGAGCACATTACAAACAGGTATAACAACGAGGAGACTGCCGTAATGGTTTCTGTCAGCTTGCTACGCACTTTTGGGGCGATTGTCTCACTCAAAATGATCTAAAATCCAGCTTAGTAGTTTCTAAATATTAAACAAAGTATTTTAACAGAAAAGGCTACAATTCAGCTTTAAGTCAGCCACTAGTAGGTTAATTTTCCTGAAAAGTTTAAACAGAGTGCCTGTCTCTGAGGGACAATCAAAACATTGCTCTGTTTTAGAATTCCGACCATCCAGACATAGCAACAATTGCTCAACCAATGGCATGAGTTTGGGGGCATGGCTATCTGCTCATCTGACAAATTGGAGACAGGGAGTGTTTGGAAAATTTTTTTGCAAGTCGTTATTTTTTTCCTATTTTGCTTGGTGAAGATAACCATACAGAAATTACACTCTTCAGATTTAAAAGCAATAAAAACTTAATATTCCTCACTGACTTTCCTACTACACCTAAATAAACACAGATGTTCACCACTGGCTTTTTTTATACAGCACCAAATATCCAAACATACACCTTCATTCACCCATGGGACTGAAAAATACAGTCCAGTCTCTCTCTTTTGTTCAGCTCCTCTTTTGCTACAGCAAACTCAGCAAATAAGATAAGAGTTCAAATTCAATTATGTAGCGCTAAACAAGATAATAATACAAATCCTACAGAAAGAACTGTGTGCTTAAGAAGTCAACCGTGCGTCTGCGCACCGACAGGCAGCTAATTTATTAGCACTACAACTGCTGAATTTAAATACACTGACAAGATGACCCATGTGTTGAGAGGAATCACAAGCTTGCATTATTCCTCCAAAATAATCTCAGTATTACACCTACCTAATGGAAGAGAATATGATTTTTTTAAAAATTAGCAGATCTAAATGTTTCTTGAAATCTAGAAAAGGGTATATTCCTCTTTATTTAGTTCAAGCTGTTTTTGAAGAAAAGACCAAGTCCTACAATACGTGTCACAAACGTGAAAGCGTACAGTGCTCAGCGTTCATGTACAATTGGATCAGAAGGCACACAAAAAAACTAAAAAAGCTGCAAATCTTTTATTGCAATGTCATTTCTGGTCTCAGGCAATAACAAACAAAGGCTGATGATACACGGGGCAACTTTTTGAGCAATTTTGCTGTGCAATTTTTTTGAGCATGTTGCTTGGACACTTTTTCATTGAGAATGGGTAACAAATTTCTATCTGGATAATTTAGATCAGTCTTGGGCCCTGAGTCTCACCTGGTTGCCCGTTGACGGCAACATTGCTCAAAAAGTTGCCCAGTGTATCATCAGCCAAAGACTCTTATGAGTAAGACATTTTAAATGATAAAAATCGGTTGAAAAGACTCAATTCCATCAAAAGCACCAAGAGAATTTTTAATAGAATAATTAAGGAACATGAATCAATTTGTGCAATCATAATTGTCAAATTCCTTATGGTTCCCATCCCTAAAAATCAATCACAGTATTAAAAATTAAAAGTTTTTGAAAAAACAACTTAGTGTTTTCCTGATCAAATATTGCTCACAAACTTCATCTGAAGAAACATGCAGCAACATAGAGGGTAAGATATTACTATTATGCCGATCTGTGACAACCACTCAATTTCACAACTCTGGAGCTCATTTCTAGACTAGCATCGTGTTTAGTAAATCTCACTCTTCAAACCTCCCACAAGATTTGCAGTTGCTCCTAAAAAGATTAGGTTTAAGGGTTGAGTTTCTGTGGAACTTCAAATAGAAAGTTTATGAATGTCACATTTGAATCTTGCAAAATTTTCACAGAACAAGGGGGTACCACCTAAACACAACTGTTCAAGCTTGGCTTGTCATTTCCTGATCCCATTTCCTCGTCTTCACCTGTCTTACCTTGACAATCCCCTACTACAAAAGTGCCATAAAAAAGTCATGCTTTTCTCAAGCAAATGAACCAAACAGTCTGGTAGAGGCCCCAAAAGGCGCTTTCGCACCGCGTAGTTCTATGAACTTAGTTCTAGGAACTAGCCAGCAGGGTCGTTCCTAGAGAACCAATTTCTCCCTTGGCCCATTTTCCTGGTTGAATTCACATCAGCAACAGGAATTCTGAAGCAGCTGACCGCAACGTCTTTATTCGCAGCATTTACAAACATCAACAACGGTACAATGGAGGACGCCATGATCGGAGCTGTTTTTGTTGTGTGATAACAGAGATGGAATGTAAATGCACAATTTACGCAATTGAAAGGGCATGAAAATCTAACTAAATCTCCTATGACAACTTGTAGTGTTACATATCATCGAGGCTGAGGAAAAAACACAATGCTGCAGTCAACAGGTAAATGCCGTTATCGCTGTTTTTCATGTTCGTGGAGTAAATATTTTTACATGGCATTTTAAAAATGCCGGGTAGCCTGTGTTTCGTATGTGTTTGGCCAATCAGTGTATACTTACATCGCTGGTAGTTCCTATAGAACTGTTTTGGACCCTACCCTGAAGTAGGAGCTAAATTAGTTCCCCCAAACGGAGTTCCTAGAGCTAAATACATTCCTAGTACCTGCAGTGCGAACACGCCAAAAAGCGGGAACTTCCATCGATAGTTCTAGGAAGTATGAAAAGGTTCCTCCAGTGCAAAAGCACCTAAAGATACATGGAGGTCAAGTTCTCCAAGAAGTTTCTTTTGATAAGCTCCAACAACCTACAGCTCACCTCCACAGGTAGACACGTTATATCGCACGTACACTCATGCTCAAGTTGAATTCAATGCTATACACAATTAGAGCTTTGGTGCATTGTGAAGAAGATAAGGACAAAAAGAGTGACAGTGAACTGATTCCGTGTCCATGGCGCTGGGTCAAAAAAGCCTCAGCGTTTAAAAGGAAGGTTATAAATACTCTGTGCACTCTGAGTCAGCTGTGCACAAAATACCCTTCTGTTCCTCCTGTCACCTCCTGGTACCTTCACGCTATGTGGACATATCGGAGCAGCGAGGGAAGGAGGGATGAAGAGAGGGGGAGAGATGAGAGGGAATGGGGGGACCAGGGGGTGAGGGATAAATTAGCCAAACCACTTAGGTGATTTCAACTAAAATTAGCCATACTGCCTGTGGGCTCCATCAATTCTCAACTTCCTGAAACTCTGACAAGCATGGGGCAACTTTCTCCCAGCGCCCCAGAGAGTCAACGCTCCCTCCCCTTTCCTCCTCCCATTTGTGGAAGATTCTCTCCTCCACGATCAACATCTCTCGACTTCTCTCTTAGCATCGGATGAGTGAGGATGGGCTAGTCAGACTTTAATATTTTAGTTTAGGAACTAAGTCCAACAGTTACGGTTTGCATGCCAAAGCATGCTTCAAGATGTTTAACTTTTACACTTAAAACTTTTTTACCGTGATGCTAGAAGGACTATTTTTGGTTCCCCAAAACAGTTCTTAAAAGAACCATGTTTTCTAAGTGTGAAGAACATTCTAAAAATTTAAAGAAACTTTTTTCACTATGATGAACCTTTTGTGCAATGGAAAGGTTTCATAGATGTCAAAGGTTCTTCATGGAACCATAGATGCCAATAAGGAAAAGTGTTTGAAACACATCTCGAAACATTCAGTTCCAATGTCTACCCACTTCAGAGCGTTTGTTATGTCCAAGTCCCTTACTCAGGGTGTCCAATCCTGCTACTAGAGATGCTACCTTTCTGTAGAGTTCAGCTCCAACCCTAATAAAACACACCTGAATCAGCTAATCAAGGGTTTTAGGATCACTAGAAACTTTTGGGTAGGTGTGTTGGAGAAGGTTAAAGATAAATTCTGTAGGAAGGTGGCCTTCCAGGAGTAGAATTGCACACCTTTGCCTCTAAAAAAGATGTATAGTAGGATTCTGATCCTACTAACACAATTATATGGGTATATACAAGGCTAACTAGTTGACTAGTTCTTCAGACGACCCACAGACTAGTCAGTTTCCAGGCCTCCCAGTGGGATGAGTCCATTTCCAGGACTCCCAGCAGGACGAAGGATGGACATGTTTAAGGACTGCACACCCTTGCCCTAAAGAAAGATGTTTGATTGGAGTCTGATGCTACTCACATAATTATACAAGGCTATAACTAGGCTAACTAGTCCTTAATATAACCCATGGTCTAGTATAATTCCAAAACTCATAGTCTTGCACATCACTTGCACTGTCTGCAAAACAGACCATACGGCTTTACACAGGACGTTCACAAGATTCCCGACATCGGGCCTCCCAGTGGGACAAGGGCTGGACATGTTTCATTCAGCCCAAACGGCACAGATGTGCCCATAAACCCACGTCATGGCCCGTCTCGGAAAAACGCACCACGCTGTATGATTAAGGAAGACAAATGACTGCGAAGAGCTGTTCTCTCTCGCCCTCTGATTCAAAGAGACGGTTGAGTGAAACCACTCTCTCCGAGACTGCACCAATATGTGCCGCTCTGCCTCACATGCTCCCTGCCTCTCTCTTTTTTTCCCAGGTGTTCCTTCCATCTGTTGACTCACTCAGAGCTCGTAGAACTGAAACCACATGCTTTCACTCCCGTGTTGGCTCTACCAGATCATTCGACAAAGTGGGTGCCATTTGTAAGGATCTAGTCTAAAAATTAAATGTATGCTCTTAAAAGTAAAGGTTCTTTACTGGCATTTATGTTATGAAGAACCTTTAAATAGTGAAACAAATGCACACCTTTTTGAGGCGCAAGTTAAAGGAACAGACTAAATTAATAAAAAAATGTAACTGCACACTCCCTCATAGGAATCCCTCGTAGGAATGAGGGAGTGGCCAAAACACTGGCAATAAATAAACCGTGCTTACAGGAGTGTACATTTTTTATCCATGAAGATCCTTCAACATCCATGGAATCTTGTAAAGTTCTTTATACTGGAAAAAGTTTTTTTAGATTCTTCAAAAGTTCTGGAATACACTATGCGATTTTTGCCCCGATTTTCCGCTGATTTACAGTCTGGAGAAATCGACATTAGTTGCTAAAAGCCAGACTGCATATTTGAGTTGACAGATTCCATAGAAAATGGCGTAGTGTATGATGGTCACAGACTCCCTTTTTTTTGCTTCAGACTATGATTCTATCCAGTCGGAGCATATCAAACATGTTTGATATTTTCAGCCGATTTTAGAACACATATTGTTTTCATTTTTCATGCAATGTCTCCAAGCAACAAGGTGCGTGAGTTTGTTGTGATCGTGAGGTTTCTGCGTGAGTTTGTTGTGATCGGAACAACTTTAAAGTCTGGTAGTGTATGATCCTCGGTCATGTGGTGTATGATGCCCAGTTTTCCTTTGTCACTATTTACAAATTCGGTAAGTTTATGATGCCTAACGTTTTAAAAATCTGTTCAGATTTTAAAAGTTGTGTTAAGGCTGGAATACACTACACGACTTTTAAAATCTGAACAGATTTTTAAAACACTAGGCATCATACACTTACCGACTTTGTAAATAGGGACAAAGGAAAACTGGGCATCATACACTACACGACTGAGGATCATACACTACCAGGCTTTAAAGTTGTTCCGATCACAACAAACTCACGCAGAAATGTGTGCCTTGTTGCTAGGAGACGCATGTCAAATGTGTTCTAAAATCGGCTGAAAATATCAAACATGTTTGATATCCTCTGACTGGATGGAATCAAAGTCTGAAGCTAAAAAATCGGAATCTGTGACCATCATACACTACGTGGTTTTCTGTGGAATCTGTCAACTCAAATCTGCAGACTGACTCTGACTTTCCTCAACTAGGGTCAACTTGTTCAGACTATAAAATCTGGGAAAATCGGGGAAAAAATTGCGTAGTGTATTCCAGCCTTAAGAAGGAAAAAATGGTTCTTTTAAGAACTGTTCTCGAAAATGTTCTTTAACGAACCCAAAATGGTTCTATTTCATAAAAAAAACTTTTGGAATATTTACTTTTAAGATCGTAAACTAACAAAAAAAAATTTTTTCACAATGAGTATGCCTTATCTGGTCCATTATCACCTCTGTTTCCAACTTCTTCTAGCTATATTAACAAAATATTATTTTGATTTTAAAAAATTGTTGACATTCTGTCCACAGGTTATGTGTCAACCCTGTTACCATCATATTTTTCTTTTTTTATGTGATGAACTAAAACATTAATCAAATAATACAAGTGAACTCTTAGGACAAGTTATTTTTTTTTTATAACTGAATAATTTCTTATGATTTACAGTAGTTTACAGTCTTAAAATGTCAACTCTTTTACTAAGAATTTGTATAGCAAGCAAACTGTATTTGAAAAGTAGATTTGTAGAAAAAACAGCATTAAGTTTGCTTTCTAAAAATCTTGTTGTAGTTTCACAACCTTGTAATGTCAAAGTAAACTATGGAACTGTCACCATGAAACATGGTTATTTTACAAGGCATAATTATATCCGAACATATTAATTTAAAAATTAAATCATAAAGTGTAAACATTATTATGCTACAGAATGTAAACATTTTTCAAAAAAAAGTACATTCTAACAAAAAAAATAAAGAAAGAAAAGTATTGTAATTATAAAAACAACCATCTTTTTGAACTGGAAAAGTCACCTACAGAATGACCGCTTCCTCAATTCTTCAACATTACAATTTCATGGGGTCATTGCCATTTTAATAGGGGTAGTGCCATCAGAGACAGAGAATGCTGAATCAGATTTAATTTTGCAAGTGTCAACGACTCTAAAAGAATGTCATTGATAGGTTTATCCTTGGTGTACCAGTACATTTGCCCTTCAAATTAAAAGAAAAACCGGGTGGCATATGGGGCAACGTTTATGCCCACCTGGTTCCCACAGGCGCCCTCTCTCTCTCCCCATACCAAATGGCCAGTCCTAGTCTCTATCTTAACAGACAGGTGGCCAACCTGCCCTGAAAAATTAATTTCACATTTATTGTTAGTGTGTGTCAGGCCTCTCTCTGGACATCTTGTACAACGGGGCCGTATCCCATATGGTGCCCTATGTAAACCAATTCATCACCAATTCCAGAAAGATAATGATAGTTCAGATTAATATCCAAACACAGGTATATGTAATTACAAACATGTGTAAGTTGTTCAATTTAAGATGAGTTTGTTTCATGCAAAAAATGGCTGTGGGAAATGTTCATACTATTACGCACTCATACGCACATGCTCACAACAAACTCAAAGGCAGAAAATGTGCTGCTTTGACTCGCTTTGACATAATCAGACACGCATACATGCGTATAGAAAAAAAAAAAAAAAAAAACACTGACAGACTTGGTTTCCTGCCTGACTGCCTTACCAGACCCACAGACCCCAAACAGATGAAGATGAAGACATTTCCGACGGTCTGCCGTAGTGCGCTCAAACCAGCCGAGCAGACGAAACTGACCTATTCCTTAATCGCTTTTAATGAATACAATGTGAGCTGGCGGTTCCACTGAGATGGTGCACGCTTAAGCGGCTCCCTGATCAGAGAACAGCCACAAAAATGAAGCTGATGAATCCTAATTCAGGAATTGTGAATTCTGAATTGTTCTCCTCCCAGTGTACCTTTCCCCCACAGACTCCCATATCCGTTTGTCCAATTAATGGGAATATTACTCCAATTAAAATGTCACATTCAACATGAATTTCATGTGAGATGATGATGGCTTTGTGGGCTTGTTATATTCTTCAGTGCAGGAAGAACCACTGCCAAAGCCATAATTATAAAACTGTATGAAATAGTTTATTTAGACAACTTAGTGTCATTACATGTGACAGCTTCGTGATAACAAGCCCAAACAAAACTTCACACTGTAACGACGGAGCCAACGGAGTGGATTTTATTTAAATTCAATAAGAGTGAATGTAATTACGGAATCTAAGAGCTGATGTTTGCAATTAAATAAGGAAATATATTTGTTTGGTTATATTGCTCGCCTTGCGCTATGATTCAAAAATGTCTAACGGGGGGAGTGTGAACTTCTGCAAGATATTATAAATCCATGTTTGATTTAATAATCAAATGACGTTAAAGTTTATGTGAAACAGCCATTTTATTGTTGAAAAATGTGGGAGAATACTCAAAGAGAAAAATAAAGTTAATTTTATTTATCGAGGATGTATACTGGAACATGAAAAGTGGTGTCTATATCAGTTTTTAAAACTGGGGTCCCAAGGGGATTCTAGGAGATCACAATCAATGTATTACAATTGCATTTTTAGGGCTGGTCATGTTGACTACATTACCATTCAAAAAGTTTAGAATCAGTAAGACTTCTTCTTAAAGAAATGAAAACATGGATTCTCCAAAGGTGAATTATATTGTCATTTCAAATAAATGTCATTTTGAACTTTCTATTCAAAGAAACCTGAAAAAATAAATAAATAATAATAATAATTAAAAAAAGCGTTTCAAGTAAAATGTTCAGCAGCACAACTTTTCATTAAAAAATGGATAATAAGATGATGTTTCTTGAGTATCAAATATTCATATTAAAATACTTTCAGAAGAATCATGACACTAAAGACTGGAGTAATTACAGTTATTATAAATTGCAATAATATTCCACAATATTTCTGTTGCTACTGTGTTTTTTATTAAATAAAATAAATACAGCCTTGGTAAACAAAACAGACTTTTCAAAAACTTAAAAAAAAAACTTAAAAAAAAAACTTTTGAACAGTACCTTAAATAAATGTTTAAATAGTGTAAATTTAAATAGTGTAATTACATAGTAATTACATAGTAATTAAAGTTTTTTTAATAAGTATTTACTATTTAATTTAGTAAATAGTAATTTAATTTAGTAAGCAAGAAATAAAAAAGCAAATCTCTATATAGTTAAATACAAATAATTGGTTATAATAATAATAATAATAATAATAATAATACTTAATGTGTTTATTACACATTAAGTGCCTTCCTTACAACATGAATTGAAATTATTCTTTAGTGTTGCATCTTTTAGTTAAGTTTCATCTTGCAATTCATGCCTTTGCTAATCTACCCTGTAGAACTAATATTTATTGTGAAAAGTACTGTAAAAATAAACTTGAATTTAAAAAGTTACCTGGAAAATATTTATTCTTTCCATTTTTTCCTTTGGTTTAATGACAATACTAAAGACAAATACAAATGTATATGTATTAAAAAGAGTAAAAAGTAAATAAGAACAAATTTGATTTCATGTTGGCTCTAAACATACAAGGCATATACTGTACAAGTGGCTAAATTAAGATAGCTCTATGATTTCGTACAGATCTTGATATGATTTTTGCACCTTTGTACAGCGGTGTGCTGCTGGTTATCCATTTATCAGCTCTACCTGTGATGTGAGATCCTCTCTGTATGCCTCTGTAGTCCTAAACACCACTGAGCACCTGTAATTTGTCAGCAGCGCTGTTCAGACAGCCTGCCAGACATACAGGGGGTCAACCTAAATTAAAACCTTTTGATCGCACCGCTGTTTGACTTCAGAAAGCTCGCTGCTGCTTTTTTACCAATTATGCAACCGTCAACATCTGTTTGTTCCTGACCATCTTTGCACTTGGCCCTCGAAGCTGTAATGTTATGCAATAAAGCTGCCCATCTCAGATCTGGGTCTAAACTAAACATTTCGACTTACCACAAGTAGCGCTAACAATAGCACTGGATGTAGATGTTAGACGAAAACCAAACCGAGTTTTGCTGGAACAATAGAGCGACTTTCTATCCTTCTGCAGGAAGAGAGTTAACTTCAACACGTATGAAAATAGATTTATTTTCCTTGTGACCTCCTCTCTCTCCAGCTCGGGCTGAATTCTTTGCAAATGTATGCAGACAAATGCTCCGATTTCTAAGGGGAACATTCTCTGGGAATATCAGAGCGTTCTTTACCTCACATTATATTTCGGGCTTTATCTATTGTTTGTGTCTGACAAGGTGCTCCACTGAATCGGTCGGGCTGTTATATCAAATTCAGTGTAATAACCTCCGGCCTACTTTCGGGAGAAGGAAAAAATGAGAGAGAGAGAGAGAGAGAGAGAGATGGAGGAAAGTCATAAGACAAGGGAGAAGTTACGATAAATAAGAGAGGAGACTTCCAAGGACATGCTGGACTTCCTAATGGAGTCTCCAGGAGCGGCGATGTTGGCCCGGAACGAGGTGAAGAGGACAAACAGGATTCCTGACCAGGCGCGGAGGAACGCCGAGGTCAAAGGTCAAGAACATCCCATGCTCACTTTGCTGTGAGCGAGTAAAGGGAGCATAACTGATTGAAAGTGCTTTATGACTCTAAGATTTATAACCAGTTTTATTATAAAAGTCAAAAACTCCCAAGCACTAATAATGCAACCACTGTTTACAAAAAGTGATTTTCAATATTACTTACAACAGGATCTGTATTTTCATGGGATTAAATAAAATATGTTTGTTATAAGAGACAATAAAAATATAAAAACCACTCTTTTCCTGGTAAAAAAAAGAAAAAAGAAAGAATGAACTTGATTCAGAAGGTGACAAATTTTCGACAGCTGAATGTAACATTTAAGCCATGGAATAAACTTAATTCCGTAAAATACAGTAAGTATAACAAACTTCGCAAAAAGCATTTCATACATCTCCGGCATATTTTATAATTACCCAAAAATCAAACAGAGACCCCCCCCCTCCCCCTGCACATGCTGTTGTTTTTGGTGATTGCTGAGGCTCGTGGGAGATTTATGACACTTTAGAAATATATAGCTTGTCAAGTGGAGGCACTTTCAACAGAAAATGCTTATTTTCCCTATTAGACCTCTCCTAGTGCACTTCAGAAGCACACGTGCACACTCGCACATCAATGGACTACATCAAAAGCTGCTCAGAGTAATAGAGTGGCAAATGCTTCAGTACACAGAACTGTAAATGAACACAGGCCTGTCTGGATTGAAGTTTAAACAGCTCACATATTTTATACAATTATAGATTTTGATTAAAAATCTGATGAAATAATGTGAAATTTTCTGCCTGCACATATAACCTAAAAAATAATCTTGAACCTGTAATATAGTAAAAAGTGTGTATTCCTTTAATAGAATACATATAAAAAGGAAATATTTTTAATACATAAATATTAAAATGTATTCTAAAATATACTAAATTTTGATATACAATACATTAAAACAAATTGGGTGAATAAGATTTTTTTTTTCCTTTTAAAACATTTTTTGTTTTTAAATTGAACAAAAGTGAAAAAAAAGACAATGGCACAAATGACTTTTCTTAAATACTTTTCTTTTTTGCAGCCTAACAATTTCCACAGGGGAAATATGAGTATTAGATGTGGATGACATAGTAATTTAAATTATAAACCAACAGTCAACTAGTAGTTAATGCCTCTAAAAGTTTAGGGGGAAAAAAAATCGGAAATGTTCCACCTCTGTTAGTTAGTCAGTTTAGTTGCTTGAACTTTTTTAAGTGAAAAGACTTTACTTTTAATGGTTTTTAATCTTTTTTTTTTTTTTTTCAATAATAATGTGTGCAAAATTATATTTTTGCTTATTATATATTTCCCACTCCTACAGTAGGTACACTGTTAAACTGTAAACCAGCTAAAGATGTCCTGGTTTTTGAAAATATCTATGGACTGGAGATATATGGGTAATAATCCCAACATGTTTTAGTGCCAAACTTATCATTGGCACTCAAAATAGAGGTCTGATTAACCCATTTTAAGAAACATTTCAACCAAACTGACGTACGGTATTTAATTTCAAACTACTTTCTCCTCTTTTGCTGCCATCTTGAGCTTTGGGCCTACGACAATTCCATATGCCTCCATCAAAACAAGCACTCGAGGGCTTTATTGGTAAACCATCAACTTTTAGTTGAAAGTAAAACAAATGACAGACGTTCGGGCCCCTTGGCGTCACAGAGCGTGGGCATCGCAGCAAAGACATGCAGTTCGACAAAAGCCCGGCCAAGCCTGAGCTGGATAGAGGTAAAAGACGCTCCTCCTCAAACGAGCACATCGTTCTTCAAAAGTCTCCTGCTATTACCGCCGCTTCATCAAGACACTCGAGGGGCCGGTTTACCCCCATCGGGCCGCCTGGAGCTGCCGGCCAGCCCGCATCCCTGCGAGGAGCTGCCGCGAGGGGAAAGATAGGGCTCGGACCCGATGGGTCCTCCGAGCCGGGTCCGTGCCGCACGGCTGAGGCTCCCGCCAATTCCCAGTCCAACTGTCACTGCTGGCACGGGCCTCCACCCCTTCAAGCACATAATCTGTGCTCGCATGGCTGTTAAAGCCCTCCGCCATCATCGCACAGCCCGTCTCCGTCGCACACACACGGCACTGCAGAGCATTGTCTGTGACTGTGCGATTCAGTCATCAGATATGAAAGGAAACAAAAGAACTCTACAGTGTTTCTTGTTTCTTGATCTGTAACAGGAAAACTTTGGTGCATTTGTCGTCCCACAATTCAAGCCGCACAAGAGCGCTGATTCTAAAAATAGAGCGCTTGCATCGAATATTCTTATGTTATTACAAATAATAGATAAGGAAGACCGCACCCATGCAGATGTGAGTGGAAAGCACGTAATGTGCTTGGCTTCACTCAAAGTGTTGACAGGATTGATTAATTCTACAATCAAATTCTTCAAAGAGTCATATACACTGTCAGTCTGCAGGTAGTTTACAACCAATTTCCCATTTTATTAAAGTGTCGTCACGTTTACATTTAATTTAGCTGTGCGAAATACAGTTATTTCAACAGGAATCAAAGCAATCTGGACTTTCGCATTACAGTGAAAAAGCTCCTCACACAGATTTCGATCGTGTTCAAGTTGGTCACATGGATTCGCCGTGTTGACCAACAGAAACCTGCTTGGTCTGAAAGTGATTTCTGTGTGAGCTACAATATTGACAATGGAAATATTGTACATTTAGTGTGCAAAATTTTGCTAATATAACCGCACTTTTACGGTCAAATAAAGACTATGGGCCAGATTTACTAAACAAGGCAAATTAGCGTTAGAGTGCAATTCCATAAAAGCACTGATGGGAGGGGAAAATTCTGTGTGGTTTACTTACAATGTGTACATTAAAGAACAAAGACACAGCCAGATCATATCCACAAAGACCAGCGCAATCTACCAAGATTACTAGATTAGCGTCTGCTTTAACACATGCTTTTTTGGGGCATTAAATAATGGCTCAAATACCAGTAATTTGACAAGAGCAAACATTAGTAAATCGCGTTGCGTGATTCATTTTAATATTCCATTTTTAATTTTTTTTTTTTTTTTTCAGCCAAAATAACATTTTGGTAATTACATTTTCATGAATTGCTAATTGTACTTGGTATGGTGTTCAGGGAGTGGTGTTCACAGGTTAAAACCAGTCATAAGTACTTCAGCAGCAAGCCACCTCTCAACATTTTTGCCAAAGATTAATTTTTTTGCTGTTTTGGCCAAATTTTTTCAGGTGCTGAAATTTTGTTGCATCACCACTAGTAAACAGACATGATAATTGTAACAATTCTTGATCCAATTCTGATTCCATATAACAGTTCCATTTGTGATTATTTATACTGTTCAGTGCTTGATTCTAATTGGCTGACAGATGTTCTAAGGTGTTGATGACTTCATAGCCATACAGTTCTAAAACTATGGTTACAGGTCCTGTCCATAATTACAGTTCCAAATTTTCACCAAATCTTTACCAAATTATTTCAGTTAATAGGATTGAAATGACAAAATGGTCAAAGTAATTTTGGAAATATTTTTTTAGAAAAAAAAATACACACTTCTTCCAATAACTGCACAGAAAAGCCTCTTAAAAGGTCACTTTCAATTTAGTAATGGAGGCTAGAGTGACTTTTTTTCTTTTGTTTTAACCAGAACCTAAACCAATAACAGTAAATATATTTAATTTTGCAAACAATAATATATGTGGAACAGTTGAACACTAAATTATCGAAAATTATAAAACATGCAACCTACAAATACCTTGCATTAAAATTCAGATTTCAAGCTCACAAATCACCTAAAACACTTAATTTGCCATGACGACACAGGAAAATATAAAATTTCGAAAAACACTAACAGAACTGAATGTTAAGAAAATCTTTCTGAAATGGTTCTTGACTGACAATTAAAACAACAGATGAGAAAAACCTCCTTCAGAACCAGATCCAAAACAAATAAATTCAATCTACTTTCTCATAAACACCCTCAATAACACTACAGTCTCATAGTTTATAAAGATGGCAGAAAAAACGTCACATGGTGTCCACAGCATCAATCTCAGGATGCACGGAAGACTTCCCACAGCCATCCTTCTCTCCACATCTCCCAGTGACAAAGCGCTAATGTCACACGCATCCAGGTGAGAGCGTGGCACGTCACGGAGCGAAAAATGGCCGAGCTCGCCATGCTCAGCCGTCTCCTTTAATTGGGTAAAACAAAGTAATTTGAGTGCAGCACAGGGGGGCGTGAGGGGCTAAATGACAGGACAGAAGGTCAACGCTTCTCCCTTACTCCACCAAGCGTCATCCACCAACACTCCCAGCATGATTTTGAGTTAATATTGAGATCTATTATCCAGCAGCCCTCTGCCATCTGCCCCACACGTGCGCGCCGGCTCAGGCAATCAACTGTACGTGCTGTGAGAGACAGGGCTACAGTGCATTTTTCAGCTACTGTATAAGTGCAATGCATTATGGGTCTTTTTGTCTTGTCATGCGGTTTAGTCATGAAACTTCACTGCATTTTCTGTTGTGGCATGACAGTGGTGATCTCTCACTTAGTCTTCAGTTACTTAGCCTAAACCCTATAGGACATAGTATAAATGCACAAATAAAAATATTGATAAAAGGATCTCAAGGGCTCAACAGTAAAGAAAACGAGAATCACGAGTATTGTGCATTACTGTATTGTGACATATCAATATATACATCCTTAAAAATATATGTGAAAGCAGCCTAAAAATGTGTTCTGTTTTATGAGATATTCCACAGTGCAAAACACACTGACAAAGAAATACTCTCACGCTTATCATGTAACAGAGTAACAAGCTATTTGTGGCAAAAAGACAATCGAGTGGTTTCAAGGAACCTTTCCAAGAGCGATCAGCGGAGGGTCAGGAAGAACAACGGCAGATCCTTTAGGGAGGTCACGCTGGTTTGTCGACAAAGTATGAAGATTACACCGCTGTGAGATAAGCAGAGCACTGCCTCAGGTGCACACACACACACTGAACACATTGGTTTCAACACAGAGCTATTTCCACATTCCTCTGGCCGCTGGCCTGCTCAGATGTTTCAACAAAGCAGCTGTGGTTTTCAATGAAAGGAAGAAATAACAGAGAAAGAAAAATGTTTAGGGGAGTTACTTCAAAACAGATGAATACTTCACATACCAAGTCCGCCACCATGTGCATCAAAGCTATTCAAATTGAATATTTCATTTTGTAATATACATCAAAATTACCTGTAAATGCAGTGTAAGCTCATTGAATTACAAAAGAACATTGCATCTCTTTTACCTGATCTATTTCAGTTAGAAAAGAGATGTGTATTGCTCAATACATAAGGTTAAAATTTTGAACAACCTGTAAAACCTCAAAATCACATTGCTTGTTGAAGTGTGCTGTGGTGATCTGAAAATTCTTCCATGGTTAGAGACAAAATGGGACAAACAAACAAAGAAAAAACAGGTTTACGCTAAAAGAGGAACCAAGGTATGAGAATATCACAGAGTTTGGGTCGAACACTTTTGACTTGGGCCAGTAAGTAAACAAGCAATCACGCTAGCAACTGCATAGCAACAAGCCAAAAAAAAGCACTCAGAACACCTTAGCAACTGCATATCAATGCCTTTCTCTACACCCTAGCATTGTGACGGCAAGTTACAGCTAATGCACTTTGCTGCTACTACAAATGACTGCCTGTGTATGTTGTTTTTCTCCCAGGTGCGGCTCATTCTCAGATCAGGAGATGTGCAACGCTTTGGGCTATGTTGGCACAACCTTCCTGGGAATAATCCTTTAATGTGTCCCATGAATTTGCATGAAATGTTTTAAGGGGGTGGGGGTTGCTGCTCACCTATAAGCAAGTGTATACCACAGGGCTCCGTGCTAGGCCTGATGCCTTTAGGGCTCAATCAGGTGTTATATGTCTGTTTAGGACACCACCATCAATCTCCCCCTGTCCAGTTGCTCTCCCACGTGGGATCAAATCACCACCCTCAAGTACGTATTTAAGCATTGCGTCCCAGCTGCCAGCTTTTGTACTCTGATGGTACTTATTTGTCAGTTCTTTGTTACACCTAGCATTGGTTTCCTGCCTGTGCAGTCTCTACAGAACAAATTGGTGGTAAAGTTCATATTAGAAGGACAGTGTAAATGTGCCATCTTATTCAATCTGTTTCAAATGAAGTTTCAACAGAGGAGGCAGCACAAATGAGCTAATTGACATTTTCAGTTTTTCCACATGTAACCTTCACCCTGAGGTTCCATGTGTTAACTGCTCACAGCTCAGAGCTACGGTAGGCTTCCAACTTACTCGTCTTATTCATCAATACAATTGTCAACAATTTGGATATAACAGTCTAAATCAGTGTTATAAAAATCTATTCCAAATATGTATGCCACAGAAAACTGGATAATCTGCTATTTTACATGACCAGATGCTAGTCATGCTTGGCACATTTACATGCTGCATTCATGACTCATTAGCTTTACTGAAGTCAGGGGTACTGAGTGAACGACAAGTAATTCAGTCATCTTGACAGACTGAAGTATCGTGGAAACAACTGTGCAATACGCTTTTGTTCACCGAGATGTTCTTTTTATTAGTTTTTCCTCTTCGGCGCTGAGTGATAGAGCACGCGGCAGTGAACATTAGGCCTCGGGCCACAAGGAGGGCGAAAGTGAGTGGGGAACCTATGTTGACACCTCGCTGGCTCCGTTAATCCGACCTGTGAGTGATGGTCGGGAGTTTGAAAGGCACTTTGTCCAATTAGAGCCGTGAAGCAAATTTCCACCTGGCCCTGACAGAGATGAAGTGGCTCTTTTGAGAAGACCCAGTGGCTTCCAGCCAGGTAAGAGAGAAGTCCAAAAGGTTCTAGTCCTGCTAGCAATTAACAAACCTCCACTGGACAACCCCCTAAATGCAAATTGAAATATAATGAGAATTCTCACTATCAATTAAAACCAAAAGAATGTCATTCACCTTGGCACCTTTCAAAATCAGACAAACTGCCATGTATGGTGTCAACACCACAGCGAAGGGTCAATCACTGTCACAGGGAAGGAAGTCACAGGGCAGTGCACAGCAAATGAACTCCCGCTGATACAAATGTCTAATAAATAGCCTGGCACATAATAATTTCAACTCTACCCATTTTCCTAAAGTGCAGACCAGAGGTGTAATTTCATCCATACAAATGTGAAAAATCAAACATTCATTCAACATTCATTTTATCCCCAGCAGGCCATTAAACTACTTGAGAAAGGCCAACTTCCCTGTGCCCGACTACTTTCTGTCAGCGTTTTCATGCACATCATGTGTTACAATCATTCCCTAATCTAAATCAGGCTGACTTTTGAAGCCAATTTATAAATTAAACCTTAAAAAGGAACCCCCCCCCCACTATCACAAACAAAAACACTATAATTTATTCACCCTCATGTTATTCCAATCCCATACGCTACTACTTTCTCATGATGGTTGGATACTGGACACTCAAGAACCAATTACACTTTATTACACTGATGTCCAACCTGCATCATTTTTGAAAAGGTGAAGATTATAATTGAATAATGATATAAATCTCTGTCTGTTCAACATGAAATGGCTTCTGAATACTTGAAAAATAGCATAGCTGTATGGATGACTTTCATAGAGTTTTTTTTTTTTTTTTTGCTGTTTCTAGAGATTGACAGGCCATAGTCATTATGAAATGTCATTGTATGGAGATCTATTTGAAGAAATAATTTCATGTTCCAAAAAACTGCCTACGGGTTTAGTGGGTGAATAAATAAATGACTGATTTTTTTGAATGAAGTATTCATTTACGGAAATCACAACAGCTTGTGCTCCTAAAATGGCAAAACAGATTATTTGATAAAGTATCTTGCTGTTTGAGCAGATGCATATCAAGCTTAGTCAAATTTGCGTTCAGATCAATGTAACACAACCTTTACCATCCCACAGATGAATTTCAGAAGAAATGTTGGCGAATTTCCTCAAACACAGTGGCACCATTGTCCTCCAACTTTTTCTTCGTTAAAATGCAATCAATTGTTATACGTCTGCCAGCCATGTGGCAAAAACTTCAATCTTTTAATTTGAAATTAATGCAGCAATTATAATGGGGTCTCGGAAAAGGAATAATTTCACATTTCAAAATCCTTGAACATTAACTGATGGCTTCCATCTTCTATTTCTGTCTGTCACGTAAAAATAGGGTTTTAATAACCTGACATGGGGTTAATTATTGCATCCCGGGCACCACATTAGGAAAATAAAGCGGTAAAACACTGATCGATAAGGCTGATAAACTTTGGCCTGAAGATGGAGGGACGTGATTGGTTCAGCAAACACGACAGCGGGAGAGCCCTGTTCTCCATCACTGCCAGAGTCCAGTGGAAACGTCGTTCTCCATCACTGCTCCATCAATTCCATCCATCCACAAGCTGAGATTAACTATTCATTCCATAAAAGAGAAATCTCATCTTCTGTTTATGACATCATATGAAAAAAGACTGGGTCACAAGTTAACAACCCAAAGTTTCCAACAGTCTCACGGACTTACTCAGAGGCCGAATGCAGTCTGGGTAAAATGAAAGCAACATTCTTTTGGTTCACTGTTAGATTATTTGTTACATCATGAAGTGAATGATTTGAATAAATGAAAACAATACTTATAAATTACACACTTAAAGGGACAGTTCACTCAAAAATGAAAATTCACCCTCAAGTTGTTCTAAACCTGAATGAGTTTCTTTCCACTGTTAAACACAAAAGAAGATTTTTGAAGAACGTGGGTAACCAAACAGTTGCTGGTAGTCTTTGCCTTCCATAGTATGGAAAAAATACTATGGAATTCAATAGGGACCATTTACTGTTTGGTTACACACATTCTTCATGATATCTTGTTTTGTGTTCAGCAAAGAAAAGAAACACAATGTTGAGCTGTCAGTGGAAATAACTTCAAAAATGCAAAACATTGTTTTTATTAAGCATGTAAAAAGTAGTTACTTTAATACTGAAACAATACATGACGGTTTAATTGAAAATATTAACTAAATTGATGTTACTGAATTTAAAAAAAACAGACAAATATACATGCTTAAATGTTAACATATTGAACTTTTAAATATTCAAATAATTAACATTCTGAATCCCATACAAGCTTGGTATCAAGAATCGTCGAAGTCCTGGTATTGCCGACTGAGATTTTGGCATCATGACAACCCTTAATTATTCAAATTAAACTGATAAATGAACAGAAGTGCACATGGCTTAATTTAACATAATTTAATAAGTACCTAAAAGGATAATGGTAGAATAAATGGTGAAATCTCAGCCTGAGAGAGTTAAGCTGAAGGTCAGGAAGGACAAACCAAGTCCTCGGCGAAACCTTGTCCCCTCCCAGCCACTGTAAGACATTTAAATAAGAATGAACTAATGGATTCACATCCAATGTGACTCAACATGATTAATAGTTATGGGCATTGTTTAACCACTCTGGTCCACTGGTTCACTGTAATTGGTGAACAAAAAAAACAAAAAAAACTACAGAGTGGGTCTCTGATATTAATAATTAGCTGGCTGAATCGTCACAGGAAGAACCGAGTCTGTCCAAGCCTGCACGATTTTAATCAAAGACTGAAAATAGGAGCTGATTATAATCTGCATTGAGAAGTCACCGGGGGTGTTTGAAGAATACGACATGCCCGGATGTGAGGATAATTTGATTAAGAGCTTGCCGCACCTGAAGGGACAGAATTTCTGTCTCTTTTTAACTCTATTTACTAGATTAGGCGACGCTTCTTAATCATATATGAATAATCAAGTACATTGAGTGACACTAATTCAAAACACGGCTTATCTTTTTGATCAGCCCGATTTTTATTTGTTAGGGGACCCGAAATTGTTTTAACAGGGGAAGGATGAGCAGTCACTTAACTTAGTCATCTGAACGCATGAGTCAAAATCAATTATACGCCAAAATGGCTGAATAAATGAAAATTACATGCATGAAGCACGTCTGGGGCTGTAAGAGCTAAAAATTAAATTTGATACGAGTGAGTGAAGAATAGGTGTTTGCGTAATTCATGAGACAAAGAGATACTATGAAAAAAATAGTAAGCCACACACACAAATTACAAGGCAGACATCATCACTTCAATGACTCGGAATTCACGGCAGATACACGCACAAAAAATGTCAAGCCAAGTTCAGGAAATGGCCTACTTTACCATGTCCCCATACTTGCTTTTATAACAACCCAGGCTCATTGGAAATACGTGCCTCTACATACATTTCTGCAACCCCGTAATTATGTACCTTACTGCACGTTTCGTGGCAGTTTCAAAGTGAAATGTCCAGAGAGTGGCGCTAAAACACGTTTAATATGTGACTGTGGCACGTTTTTATTACGTTGGTACAGGCACGTATTGCAGCGTTTTTATTATGCTGATTGAGGTACGTTTTGCGGCCATTCAGAATTCAAATATCCGGTGAGTGTCGCTAAAGATTAATGCTCTATCATGTTGGAAATATCCCCTACACCAAACCCAAACCTACCCGATAGTCTTAACAAATGCAAAAGTAATATAAAAACGTATTCGCTGATGCAGCCATGCTATTTTAAGTTCCTTATGCGGATTTGAGCTGTTTAGTCGAACCGTAGTTTCACGAGGATTCGTACCGGAGCTCTTCATCACCTAAGTGCAACGCCGTATCGCATGACCTACCAAGTAAATCTGCTGGATTAGAAAACTCATGCATATGAAGCTGCATATGTGACGACAACGTTCAAAAGTATCAGTTTTCAAATCGTGCAGGATGTTAAAATTGTTCTGAAGTCATAACATAACATTCTGCAACTAACTGTGTGAAAATTAGCCTTTATTAATTAAAAATATACCTGTAAATTATACACTTTTGTGTGAAAAAGAATAAAAGTTGTCAGAGTTTTACTGCCTCTAGTGTTCATTTCAACTGGAAACTGCAGCGATTTGTATGTATAGGTACGTTTTTCAGTTTTGCAGAAATGTATGAATAGGCACGTATTTCCAATGAGCCTAGGTTGTTTTATAAGCACGGTAAAGACATCTTGTAGGGGAACATTTTAAGATGAAAAGCAGACAATATTACACAACTTCTTTGTCCATTACAAAAGAGCAAAACAAAATGGAAACAAAGCATTTTCTTGTTGTCGACGCAGAATTTGGCTCATTTTAAGTTTGGCTTAAAAATTTCAAAAATTTGAATTTTTTAATTAGATATTCAAATACAAACTATAAAATCAAGTCTAAATTAGTGCTGTCAAAATTAGCATGTTAAAACAGGCGATTCATTTTTCCAGTTTAACGGTGTTTAAACTATTTCACGCAATTAACGGAGGGGTGGAGCTAGGGTTGGCCGCCCCACAACTTTTTTTCTTGACAAGAAGTGCATTTATTTAGACGCAGAACATCTTTATGACCACATCAAACAGGACACTTTTCAGACACACACTCCAACTTCGCCTCAGCACCTGGCATGAGTCAAACCAGAATGGAAATGGTACAGGTGATGAGGAGCAGTCATGAGATGTTGTCAGACCAAATTTTCCTGTCATGTCAGCCGTTATACTGTGCTCGTAGCACGTGCTCCTCAATTGCACGCACAAATATGGTGGCGCGCGCTGTTGCCTGTATCATTTCATATTAAACGGTGAATGAAACTACGAGCATGCTTGACAGATCCACGTCACATTCAGCAGCGGCAGCTCTTAAAGTAATAGCAGCCAAATAACCTAAAAACCCAGCTGCTGTGATGCTGTTAATCAAAGAACAAAAGAAAAAAAGAGGAGATCAATAACTTGTGTAGCTTTAAGGATTCATCTTAAATTAATTTAGAATTTAGTGTTTGATAACTTTATCCAATTTCTGTATATTTCCTAATTGCTGAAGGACACAGGTAAATATAAAATTTATTATAATGGGTTTACGTGAAGATTGTTTTAAGTTCACTTAAATTAGAAGTTATGTTTTGAAGTTTAATAAATGTTAAAATTGATAGCTCTCAATTACACTGTAATGCTGGATGGCTATAGTCAATGGTTAAATATTAGGGGGAAAAAAGAATAATTTCCTTGAGACATCAGCAGTATTGGTATCAGTGGTATGACTCGCCTTCAGTCATAAAAAAGATAAAATTAAATATTAAAAATATACTGTCTTTGTGTTGTTTCTACATTATATTTACATCTTTTATATTATATATACAGTATGTTTAAAAACTTTAATGTTAGGTGGGATTAATCATTTTTTTCTGAAATGAATCATAATTTTTTTTAAATCAATTGTCAGTACCAGTCTAAATATAAATATATTATGCATTGTTGTTTTAAGGATTTTTCTATTATTATTTTTCAAGTAAAGGAACTAGATTTCAGAAATCATTTTTCGTGTTGTGCTTTACATTTTGTCAGTGGTCCAACCATCTTACTTCCACAAAGTGACAAATTTCTGCATGAAACAGGACATTCAACATGGAAAAAAACTAAGATGTACATATAAAAATTGAGTCAGATTGACTGAGACCATGCAGAATCAATGCATTAATAGGTATTTGGCTATTGGTTAACATTATCCCTTAGCAGATGCAGCCAAAGTGAGGAAAACAGAATAGAGCAAGATATTAAATTGAATGTGTCACATGCAAAGAAGGTCTGGGAATTGCTAGATGGTAGACATTGGTCTTTTACGACAGTTAGCAATTGTAGAAATCTGTACAAATTAATCAAATGTCAAATACAAACTCAGTGCATACTCTAGGGTGAGACTGACTATCTCCTACCATTCAAGAATGGTTTAAACCATATTCTTACATAAAATGCCAATTTACTTTTTTTTTCAGTGATTGTGACAATGAATTCAACAGCTACAACTATTCATAACCATTCTTACATAAATTTTTCAAATCAGTGACTACAAATGTACATGAAACCATGTCAATTATAATTCAGCAACTGAAACCATTAATAAAAATCAATTCACCAAGTAAAAAATATGTAAATTTTCGCAGTGAATTAAAGTAAACTATCAGTCAATCAACTAAACTGTTTCGGAAAACTATTTATACATAATTCTTAATAAATTTATTTTACCATTGATAAAACCATTCTTACATAACTTACAAGATAATTTGTAAAACTATTTATGTTCCGCCAATTGTTTGAATGGTTTCAATGAATCAGATCACAAACCAAAACAATCTTTATCAATTCTCAAGGTGGGATTGACTATCATGTTCTTTCAAGATGCTTTCACGTTAACGGTTTGCATTAATTTCGCATTAAAAATGGACTGCTGCACTCATGATCATGAGTTGTTTGGTCCTGCAGAAATCCTACTGAGAAATCCTGTCGACCTTGGTCATCCCCTACGTCTCCTATGAGGCCCCAAAGGAGAGGCCCATTTCCAGGCCCTGCACCTCAGCGTCTCGTCTCCACTACACCACAGGCCTAGTTAGGTCACAGCCCCACCCCACAACTGTAATTTTAGACCTCTTTAAAGGCTTCCCATAATGCATCTGGAGTACATTAATTCATTACTATTTAAACTATCTCAGATATTAACTTCTGTAAATGGGACGTAGATCTGAGACGCACCCCGCCACTGGAGATGTTGCATCAAAATCTGGTTCTTGTCACCAGCGGAGGGCAAATTTGCCAGCCCCAGTTTGGCCACTGGTGGATTTAACTCCAAAATAAGCTATCCCATCAGAGCAAACCTTTTAGTTCAAAGAGGGTAAACTTTGTCTAATTTGGACGCCACCACATTAATTATCCATGAAATATCAATATAGGAGATGTGGGACACTTCTTACTTCTAGTAAGCTTCAAATGCAGTTTAAAATCGTAAGATTTAAGCTACCTTGGGTAGCAGTTATTTGAAACACTTGCCAAAATGTGCAAACTTTTCAACTTTTCAAGACCTAGTTTCCTGGAAAGCATGAGAACTTCAACTGCCATGAAATTAATGTTGTTGCATACAAAAAACAAAGGTTTTGCTACAAAGTAGATTGACAGGAAAAGCAAAAACATCACAGCGCCTGTCTGGTTCAAATCAAGGCATTATTGTACTTTATGGCATAATTTAAAAACTGCTATTAGAAAATGACCTGATGTTGTCATTAGTATACTTAGGGCTGGGCGATATATCTCATGCGATATGCATGCGCATCTCATCAATAAAGCCGGTTCCTTGATTAGCAGTAAATCTCCATCACCTGTTTTTAAATGGAGAGGCATTTAATACACGGAGCCGTAGATCACTGAGAAGCTATGCAATATTGCTTTCATTATCGCAGATGAATCGCCTTCGATAATGAACGCGATTTTGCATAGATGCGCATGCATATCGCATGAGATATATCGGCCAGCCCTAATATACATTCAGCCATAAAACAACCACTGGTCCTGAATGAAACTTGAGCAAAAAAATGTAAGTAAATCATTCATAAAACTGTTCTTGCGTATGTTTTTGTATTGAACTGAATTGAACTATTCTTACGTAAATTGTTAAAAATGTTAATAAACCATTCTTATACAAACCATCACAGTTCAATTACTCCAACTAAAATGCAAAACCGCTGAATTCAACAACTAAAATTATTAGAATTAGTTTCATACTATGCATATTTTTTCCAAATCACTTCAAATGTAAACCACTATTTAACAACTGCAATTACACTATGCATTTAAAATTTGGTTATAATTATTTACGATGAGATATGGTGCATTACAACGCACATTATGAATAATTATAATGCAGTATACCCTTTAATAACCCTTTATAATGCATTACACATAAAGGCTTTAAGTAAAGTGTTACCGAAATTGTTAATAAATTTAAAAAATAAAGAAAGAAATAACTATTTACATGAATGTACAAACTTATGTAAATTGTCGCAATCAATTAAACTAAAACTATCAAACTATTCTCGCATTATTTTTTTCAAATCAGTGAGTACAAACGTTCATGAAACCATTTTATGCAAATCACAATTCAACAACTGAAATCATTTGTGAAACTATTTATGGGAACTGGAATTGTTAATCAATTCAACAAGCAAAAACATACTTGCGTAAACTTACTTAAACCTACAAAACGCAAATTATCACAATCGATTAAACTAAAACTATCAACCAACCAAATAAAACTATTCAAAAAACTATTCACACATAATTCTCAATATATTTATTTTTTAAATTATTAGTTAATAAAACCATTCTTGTGTAAATTGTTACAATCACTTCAACGTGCATAACTATTCGTAAGCACTTGTAATCAATTAATGACAACAGCTCAACAACGACAACAATTAATTCAACAACTAAAAACTTTCATAAAATTGTCAAATCATTTCAGCGTTGATAAAACAATTCTTACTTTAAATTTTCACATTCAATGAGCAAAACCACTCCTAAATTTTTGCATGAAAAAAAACTAGTAAATAACAACTGATCTGATACAGCAATGTATGGAAGATTGGTTTTATGAACAATTTACATCCAGTGACATTTGAATCCAATGTCACTGAAGTGCACATGCAGGATCAAAGATGAAAAAAATGTGTGTGTTGCAGAATACAAAAACCTATGTACCAACTTTATATCATCTATAGTTTTCAACTTGACGTCCCATTTATAAAAAAAAAAGCCGTTATGATTAAATATTATGCTTCTTTCAAATTCATACATGACTCTACAACTGAAAGTCTCGTGATATCTACAGGTTTACAATATCTTCACTCCAAAGGTGATTTTATAATGTCTGACTAGTCAAACTCTGGTGGACTTTGAGTTGTGGTGTACAGTAATAATTTCATCTGAAAACGCTGAGACCGGTTTCAGGGCTTCTAAGAGATATTGATCGTTCCCAGCTTCAACGTGTTGTTGTGCCCTGTTTATCTAATATAATCCGCATCAGTGATCAGTCTCTTAAACCAGTAGAGCACTTAGCGAGAATCTGACGTCTCTTTGGAGGAAAGGCGCTTTGGAAAGTTAACTAATTGTTTATGGTAGATCACACACGAAATACATTAAATGACACAGCTTAACCTTTGAGCAAACACATCGTACGAACACCCATCTTAAACCATAGCATGGTGTGATACATCACACCTCTGATGATCAAAAACAAGAAGGGGAGGGAGGCATCATTATGTCAGGAGGAAGGCTGCCAAACAGTGATCCTCATTTTGGGTTCTTCACTCCAGGATGCTGGCCTGGCTTTTGCCTGGCATCACAACAGAACTTGGCTTCCTTCAACCAAGTTGGTGTTTCAGCTGATCTGAGACTAGTCAACAATTTTTGGATGAATCTTAGAAATCTCAAGAAGTCTGGGTCATATATACAAAAATCAAGGAAAGAATTTATTACAAATTATTACTAATTTAAGAAATTTAAGATATTTGCTTTTTATTTTCATTTTCATGAAAATTAAGCAGATTTTTCACTAATTTCTCATTACCATAATGAAATTTAAATTTTTTTTTTAAAAAACTAATGTAAAAAAAAAAATGTATTTATATTGTAAGTATTTATCTTTGTGACTAATTTTGCAATCATTATGCAGTTTTATTAATTTTATCAAAAAAATATTTATTTTAAGTTAATTATTAAGGTTATTTATTTGAATAATGTTCTGGTCACTTTTTCATGCAATTACAATAAACTAACAGAAATATTCAAGCTTCAAAAGAATGTACAAGAATCAAAAAAGTAATTAAATAACTTTATAAAATAAACAAATTTTATTAAATAAATTTAAAAAATAAACTTTAAATTTATAAAATAAACAGTTTGAAATGTAACTTATTCTAAATTTGTTTTTCATTGAACTAATTTTTCGCATTGAAACATTTCACATGATAGTTATGCATATTTTCCCCAAAATTTATTACCGTAATACATTGGAGCATTTTATTAAGCATTTTTGTATTTCCCAATATTGTTAAAGTTCATCTCTTTATATTCTCATTACTGTAATACAGTATTTTTGTATTAGGCCTATATGTGTGAATTAAAGGAAGTACAGCAAATCAAGATCATAAATATTTATAATTTGAACCAATAATCAGCTTTTGTGGCATTACAGTATTTTTTCATTGTGGTAATGAGAAATTACACTGTAAAAAATATTTTTAGTTGTAAATAAAACAAAGGTTATTGGAATATATTTTGCAAGAAAATACTATATAAGTCTCGCAACTTCAAAATTTGGAGTTTAATTCAATGTGTTACTTGCCGTTCCATAATTATTTATGAAACAAATATGACTCATCATAACAGCATTAAAAACAGTAACCAGTACATTATTAAAATAAAAGAAATAAACAAACTCATATGGGTTTGAAAAGACATGAGTAAATGATAACAAAGGCACAGAACATGAATATAACATCAGCCAGACATTGCATTTTGGTTGAGAATGAAAATCAGGTTGACGTCATTATTTGACACCAGTTTGACATTGAATTTACTTTGGATTTTGATTACACAACCTAAAAACAACAAATATCAACATTAGCTGATGTCGGTATTTGACATCAAATTAACATTAACATTAACACTATTTTAACGATCCAAGCGCATGGTCTAAAGCGCATGGTCTAAAGCGCACGGCGCAGGTGCACTTAGGGCGTTTCCGAATCCACTTTTGCTAGTATAACAACGGGAAAAACGGTCGGCGCTCCCGGCACGTGGTCTAAAAGGGTTGTCCCTATTCTCTTAATGACTAATGGTGTGTTTTTGGGCATAATGTGCAATAAACCAATCAGAGTCTCATCTCCCATTCCCTTTAAGAGCGAGTTGCGCACGCGCCATGGAGGATTCGCTATTTAAACGGCGGAATTTTAAGGCGCACAGACTGAACGCGTCTCCAGACAGCAAACGGATCTGCTCATGCACGAGCAAATAGGTAGCCTAATTCTGATACACGCAATGGCTATCCATTATGACATGTATGGCATTTTTATATTTATGTAGCCTACATAATATTCTTTTACACTGTAATCCTTTAATTTTTAATATTTGGCATGTTTGTATGCTGCTGTGCGTCTCTGTGTGTAATAAGCAAAGTGAACGCACGTTGTGGACCCGCCCAGAGGTGCATTTTCTACTAACGTGCTCTTTAAATAACAAAAAAAATATTGCGCCATTGACTTTAGACTAGGTTTGAGTTGGTCTATGGCGCAGTCTATTTTCAGTTCCTCAAAATAGCAACACGCCAACAATGCGCCTAAACACATCTCTTTTTTAGACCAGCACGCCCATGGGCGCATAAATGGGCGCAAATGCATTTGCTATTTAAACAACGCGGCATAGGATGGGAAAATGAGAACTGCGTCGGGCTGAAACTAGCAAAACCACTTGCACCGCATTGCGCCAGATGTATGATAGGGCCCTAGATGTTGAATTGACATTGAATTTTGGCCACCCGACGTCGCAACCGAAATTTAACAACATATCAACATCTTATGACGTTGTGTACCTGCTGGGGTCCATTTTTGAGAGAACCAGTGCTTTGAACACAATGGCCACTTTGTGATACTTAAGATCAAGATTAGCGGATGCAACTGCTTCCAGATAAGCACAAAAGGGTGAGTTCCTCGACGAGGCTGCTGAAGCAGAGGGAAATCCTAATCCCTGGTATTTGAGAATGTCAGCGGCTCCTGGAAGCATGGCTGTCAGATAAAGCTACACACCAGCGCTGGCTTCAGGAGTTTTTTCGTACAGAAACCTTGTTTAGAGGCCTCCACTCCTCTACGGCCCATCCGTCTTCTGTCATCACTGGGTAAACATACTCCGCAGCTCCTGCCCACAGCCCTTGCAGTAAAACAGCGCTGGCTGCAGCGTTAACAGTCCACAGGCTGGGGCCAGTGACTGGAGCCCGTACCATGCTGGGGTTTTCAGCAGCATGCTGCTGACCAGCCAACAAAAACAACTGGCACAGCCAGACTACCATTAAGAGGTGTCTACTCCGTTAAAAGCAGCATGTTGCTGCCTATCTGTATCCAGACTGAATCAAGCCAACTTGCTAAAGGAATAGTTCATCCAAAAGTGGAAAATCCTGTCATTGTTTACTCTCCCTATGTCGTTCAAAACCTGTGCAACAGAAAAAAGGTATAAAAACTAAAGGTACTAATATGTACCATTTAAGGTACTAATATTTACACTTTAGGTACTAATATGCACCTTTAAGGTACCAATATGCACCTTTAGGCCGTGTTCACACTTGGCGTCTTTTTTGAAGCTGCCGGCGTCTGTTTTACATTATAATCCTCAACAAGTTCAAGTTCAAGTTCAAGTTGAGCTTTATTGTCATTCCGCTACATGTGTGGACATATAGTGGAATGAAATGTCGTGTCTCGCAGGACCACGGTGCTACATACCAGTTAAACATACATAAACATCGCAAACATCGTGTTTTCAAAAAAGTCCTGAGCGCTTTTTAAAACGCCACCGCCAGCGTCTTTTTCTGCAGCTCAGAGCGTCTTTTTCTGCAGCTCAGAGCGTTTTTTCGAGCTAAAAAACTCAAAAAAAAACTCATTCAACTTTTCTGAAAAAAAACACCCTACGTCAAGCGCCTTTTTGACAGCTGACCAATGACAAGCGAGTGGCGAGTCGTTTCCATAACAACAACAAAAAAAACAAGAAATAGGAGAAGATAGCCGGTAGACAGATCGTATTAGTTTCGGAGCACAAGGAGTTGTATGAAACCGTGCATCATCCAACCGGAGCTCC
>JAFVLL020001926.1:0-10058 GCA_021397915.2 Tor tambroides
TTGTCCTGTGGCTGCCATCGTATCATCCAGGTGGATGCTACACACTGGTGGTGGTTGAGGAGAGACCCCCCACATGATTGTAAAGCACTTTGGGTGTATAGCAATACACAATAAAGCCCTATATAAAAATGCTTCATTCACTTGCTCACCAGTGGATCCTCTGACAGGGAATGAGAGTCCAAACTGAATGAAAATGAGACTCCAAAGCATTTTTAAAGTATAAACTGCTTCTTCCAGCTAAATAAAGAGTCCTCTAGCAATAATATTTCTTTTTCCAGTGAAAATGTCATTTAGTCTGAATCAGGAGAGAAATATGCACAGATCAAGCACAAGCCAAAACAGTTCTAAACACATATGTGTGCGGATTTTGATGTGAGAGGACAACAGGAGATGGACTTTTTCACTGAAGGAAGCATTATTATGGATTATGGACTCATATTTTGTGAAGGTTTAGAGATAAAATCAACTTAAAGTTGGATTTGTTTCCTACAAACATGCAGCTTTATGCTTCACAAGGCATTACTTGATGGACTAGAGTGGTGTGGATTACTTGTGGATTATTGTGATGTTTTTATCAGCTGTTTGGACTCTCATTCTGACGGCACCCATTCACTGCAGAGGGCCCATTGGTGAGTGAGTGATGGAACGCTACATTTCCCCAAATCTAAAATAACAAGCTCACCTACATCTTGGATATCCTGAATGTGAGTAAATTTTCAGCAAATCTTAATTTTTGGGTGAGCATCAATATGATGGATTCATACAGCTTACTATATTTCTCTATAACTCTTAAATCTGACACACATTCTTTCTAGCCTGTTGAAAAAAAAAAACAGCATTTCTTTTGAAGCATGACAGCTGGTTTGAGCTGGTTTAAGCTGGTCCTGAACTGGTTATAAACTGGTTATGAGCTGGTTTAAGATCTTGTGCTGGTCCTAAGCAGCTCCTGCTCAAGACTAGCTCATAACCAGCTTATAACCCACTCAGGACCAGCTTAAACCAGCTCATGACCAACTAAGGACCAGCTAAGGACCAGTGGTCATGCTTCAAAACATACCTAACCAGCATATGCTGTTTATTTCAACGGGGTAACTAAAGGGTAAAACTCAAGAATTTTGTGAATTACCATTGATATCATAAATGTGTGTGCATTTCCATTGACCCTCACCCATGCAATGTGAAAGTGCCTACTTTTATAGAAGTACCGCAGACTGTTTTAGTAAATATTGTGGATTAAGGTACCACTGAAGGTTATGAGAAGCATAACAATCATTGTTTCACATGCCAGGAGTGTATCTTCGCTTGTGCATCCTGAATAAACTCTGAAGACTTTAAACGCATCTGCCGTGTGTGTGTATGTTTCATTCCTTCCCATAACTCTGTAGTGTTTTGTGGAAGTGGTATTTTGATTTCTAAGAGGTGAATTATTTGTTTAATGAATCCAATATCTGACATTTACCAAATAAATCAGCTATTAGGTTCATATATGATTTTAAATGGACAAAAAGTAACCTTTTAATGATTTTGTAAAAACCGTTACCTCAAATAATTACTGTAGGTGTCAGCCGTGTCTGAAAAATGCTTAAAGGATTCATGGAAAATGTCCAGCACGGATCGTTAACGTCCTGAGCTGTTGTGATATACAGCTACATGCCATGTACGTCAGCATGCTGTGCAGAAACACCTCAGCGCTGTACACCAATACACTGAAGCTGACACATCAGAGCATGTGGTGTTCAAAGCACGTCAGGCAGTAAAAAAACAATGAAACATGTGAATCTGAGCAGAAACATAAATTCTGTTTCATTCCAGTGATGACGACAGGGCTTAAAGTGAACAGAGCTGGAAAGAATCAGGATAACACACGTTCTCCAAGAACTGGACTTCACGCAAAGCTGCATAAACGTGTAAACTATCAATACAGCCTAGCGAACATTGTTTTCTATATCAGAAAAATATGAACAGTGCATCTTATTGTATTGTTCTGCTTCAAATTTGAAGCACCATATAACCTCTGTAAATGTCTGATCGTTTAATGCTCCCATAGTCGTAATCTAATTTTGACAAGTAAAAGTCAAAAAGTTGCAGAAAAGGCCAGCAGACTATGACGTTAATCAAAATCAAAATAAAAACAGCCAATGTTCCAGTCACAACACGGCACTGAAGAAGGTCATGTTGTGACCAAAACATTTACTGATCCTCAGTAAAACTGATTTTTTTTCTCTCACATTTGTTTTTTTTTTTTCTTTTTCATAGTGTGCGGGCCTTTTCTGCAACTTTTTGCCTATTTGGATTATTGTTGTTTACACAACTAAATGTTTCAGACTTCAGGCGCTGTGTTGTTGTTTTTTGTGATTTCTTTGAATAGCAAAAATGCAATTTGAGATATCTGCAATGCAATTTAAATAGTATTAATTTACATTTTAGTAATTCCAAGTCAGTATTTTCCATAATTAAATTCATCTCCTAAAAAAAATCCAAGCCCATAAAAGCATAATTGAATTTTCATAGGCCTCCATTTGCTGACATTGTTTTTTTATTTAAATTTTAGTAGTCTAATTCAAGTAATGCAATTTTTATCAATTAGAATGGTCACTAATCAAAAATCAATCTTAAAACACTTAGACATTGTTCACCTGCACTTCATCTGTGTTTTCATACATTTGATTCCAAGAAATCTGAACCTCACTGAGAGCAGCCTGACATCCATCATCATCCTCACGCAGATCTCTGGACATCTTTACGGCTTCCTACACACGGTGAAGTCAGAAACAGCTGAATAAAAATCAGTCAGGTTCATCTCATATATCAGCATATGGGACTACAGAGGGTTTGTTTTAATGATGCAGAAATTCTTCAAGCTCTATAAAGTTATGTAGCATCACACACAGCACTGTAAACTTATCTATGATAATAAAATAATTATATGACATCAATAATATGATTATCATTATTGTTAACTTCAAAGTTAATAGCAAAATAATCTAGGTCAAGGAGTGTAGAGGAGTAATTTGGAAAAGAATGCAAATAAATTTGTAGTAATGTCCTACCACTGTGCACATCTGAAAATTGGAAAAGAAAATTCACTTACTTTTGTATTACCATCAAACTGGAACAAAAAAAACAAACAAACAAAAAAACAATCCAAATACAATCTATGACCCAGAAAAAAAAAGTTTGACCTCTCATTTGATTAGTAAACATACAATAGCTGTAGCCTGGACGACAAGTAAATATCATCTCAAATCATCTCAATAAACCAGACATACTGTACCATTTATGAGTCAGTGCCGTGTTCATTCTGCCTAAGCATCTACAGGTGATCCTTCGCCATTCTCCTGCCATAAGGAACTTTACAACTTATGTTCAGACCCATTTTAAAACTAGGGGAGCATGCCATCATGATTATATGAAGAGCAGACCAGACATAAGTGAGTTCCTATATCAAGTCTGAATAATTTCAAACTGATGACAAACAAATGCGAGTGACTTTGGTGTCAGACTGATTTACATAGATGATTGGCCAAGTCTGAAGATAGGAGCTGAGGGAAACAAAGATGTTTGAAAGAAGACACTTATTAGTGAGAGAACTCTATGATAGTGTATGTGAATGCGTGTATTAGAGATCTGGTTGTCATTTGGGTAAACAGAAAATAACACTTTTAATCTCACTAGTGTACTAACAATGGTGCATCACATGAGATTTTTTTTTTTGTGATCTTTCCCCCTGAAAGATATAAAAATTTTCACTACATTAGCAATTCCACCACATTTCAAATTATGTATGGAGTTAACAGTAGTGTTAGAAATAAGCATTAAATGGAAGAAGAAGAAAAAACACCTTCACAGACAGCATTTTATGTAGCTTAAATATACACAATTATATTTTCACATTTTAGGCATAATTTAAAAAGTACAGTTTGACTGGAAATGACATGCACTGTGCATTTACCTTGATGTTTCTTTTTTCCCCACACTTATCACTTACCTTTTGTTCACACAATAAATTTTTTATTTAGTCAAAAACATCACAGAAAACATGCCTAGTTTGCTTCATGTAATAAACATTTTGAACCTACACGGTGAAATGATTAAATTACAGTCCCTCTGAAAAAAAAACAAAAACATTTCAGAGTAAAAACATTTAAATCGAGGTATACTGAATATCACATGAAGGCTGAAAAATACAGGCCTATGCAATAGTGCAACGATCCTGTATGAGTATCTGCCAGCAGAGGGCAGCAGAACCATGTGATTTTACTTTAAATTTTCTGTATAGAACCATTAGAGGGTGCGCTACACTATGGATTGCATGAAACGTGCCGGTTCAAACCAAACCAAACAAAACATTTTACAAAAATATAAAAAATAGATGTTCAAAACAAAGTTTCACAATAATAATAAATACCTCAAGGATGTATTAGCCAGTTCTGTGTGAAAGCATTGATGCTACTGCAGAGTGCCAAGGCCATAAACTCGTGCGTTTGCCTAAATGTCTGATTCCCAGCATCCTCTGACCTCTTTGCATTTAGACATCTCCCCAAAGACCAACACCTGGGCACAGACACTACACAAAACAAAAAAAAATCATGGAATAAGAAGGTGCACCATATGCTGCACAAACTTGTGTAGTTTGAAACAAAACACATTACCATCTGTAGGATTGTTTCAGTCAAATGAGTAAAACCTGGCATCCATTTCATTCCTTTGGATAAAAGTGTCTGCTAAATGACTAAATGGAATTGTAAGTTTTATAGTAATGTGTGATAAAGTCTGTGGAGTTTGTCTGCTTTTACAAATATAAGAAATCTGAACACAAATATAGCTTCTAATTTTACAGAATTAACCATTTTATTAGATTGCAGAAAATGGAAACTGAATTTGCATACAGAAAGTCACATTGTAGACAAATGTTATGCTCAGTTTTTTGGTCTCCTTGTTTCTTTCTCTTTTTTAGACAATTCATCAAAAAAGGACGAAAATCCACTTTATAGCACATGGTTTTTCAATGAGCACACAAATGAATCCATGAAGAGAACTAGAGGATCTGACACGCCTATTGAAATAACAAATGACGTCTTTTTCTTCTCACAATAATGTTAATCGCATTCCTGAAAAGGGCAATATTAAAGACTGGGGGAGGAACTGGCAGCTTTTGATGAATGTATTAAAAGACCAACAAAATCCAGAGACATCATATTCTACCAGCCGACCGGTGGATTCATTTCCCCCTCCATTCCCCTCCTCCTTGTTTTAACTAGCAAATTAGTAATGTCATAGACACAAGATGACACCATGCGCTGATCAAGATGTTTTGTGAACGTAATTCATTCATAAAGCCAGAAAGGGTCATTTCTCACTGTCTGTTGTCTCGTCTCGATCTCCTCGAGGGTCTCAGGGGTGATGCAAGAGCGGCCACAGGCTCTCATGCTGATGTATTAGTTGGCATATGCAAGCTATGAATTATCAAGGAAAAAGAGTCAATTATCTAGTTCTGAAAGAGACCTGGGCTGCTGTGGCCTCAGGGCCTTCTGAATTTACAAAATCATTTCATGGAGAAGGACGCTGAGGAGCCAAGGGACTCCAGACGAGTGGAGAGAGTGTCCACACACATATATACAAACACACACATACTGTACAGTCCACAACCCTCTCAGCTTTACCATCCAGGGCAGAAAGCACATTTTGAACTCCTCGATAATAATCCATATTTATAAACACTGATTTTGCTCAGATGGAAAAGCTTTGCCGTGACAGCCAGGCGGCATTTAACGCGTCCCACTTCTTTCTTCATCTTCCCATTAAAAATCAAAGTGGGTTCTGATTAACTGTGGCCCGTCTAATGTTGAGGATGATGGCAGCAGTACGGAACAGACCATTACGGTCTTGCAGCGTTCATAATCGTGCCATGTTTCATTCCTTTTCGGTTTGATATTTCCAGTCGAGCTGCTTGACTAGTTTGAGCTAATGAAAAAGAATAATGTGGTTTGTAAATAGAAGTGAAATACACTTCCCTCGTAATTAGCCTGTGGCAGGACACGAAGTGAGAGAGGTTTAAGGTGAGGGCGAGAGACACAAATTGGCTATGGCTGCTCCTCAAGAATAAGTGGGTGGCCAACCAGTTGTTTATGATCACAATGACAGGGTTTTATACAATATGTGCCATTATAATGGCAGATTTACAGCACATTTGAAAAATGGTTAATTTTTAAATAATAACCTCTTAAGAATGATTGGCAAAGACGCTACTATGCTATTCCAATGACATTGCATTTTAATTTTATGAAATGCACATTATAGATCTGATCAAAAAAATACATTTATTCAGTAAGGATGTACTAAACTGATCAAAAGTGGCATAAAAGACAAGTATAATGTTACAGTTTCTTTTCAAAGCATATCAGAATGATCAGTGAGGATCATGTGACCCTGAAGACTGGAGTAGTGATGACGAAAATTCAGCTTTGCATCACAGGAACAAATTACATTTTTAAAAATATATTATATAGAAAACAGCTATTTTAAATTGCAATAATAATTCACAATATTACTATTTTTATTGTATTTTTAATAAAAAAAAATGTTGGCTTGGTGAGCAGAAGAGAACAAAATCCTACATCAGTGTATTTATTTTAAATGTATAAATATTTTTTAAATATCTTGCTGTATCAAAATGCTTTGCAAAATTATTTTCCCTATATGCTCTATATCAATCTCCCTCACCAGCCGTTTACCTCATTAGGTGCCATTTACCCAAAGTGTAGGCAAAAATACCCCTGCAGCGGCCTATTTACATGAGTTTTAAACAAAACAACCTTCTTTTGAAACTAATTGTGTTGCTCTATCAATATTCAGTAAACACCTTTTTACAACAGAAAAACTTAGCATACATGCAGCATTGGGTTAAACAGTTAGCGGTGCTAATCATAACAAAAGTGCATTATTGAATGTGCTTTGTTACTGCGGTGTTGTCATGTGGATTTACCACAGTAAGGCCTTTGTTGGAACGTAAAAGTGTTATTCGCTCCCCTCACAAGTCTGTGTTTTATTTCTCTGCTTCATTCAGGGGTACATGCTTTCTTACTTATCCAAACAACCGGTTGGTTTTGATTCTTCTAATCTGTCTCGGCCTCTCTCGGTACAGTAAGCATTTGAGAAAGCACTTATTGAGAGGGAAGGAGAAAGGCTTGAACCTCTCCTGAAGAGGTGAGCTCCATCTCCACTCGGGGCTTAAGTGACAGGTAAATTGCAAGTTAAGTGGGGAACACAGCCTTTTAACAAGAGGCTTCGAGCCGCTGCAAATCCTCCTTAGTCTCTAATCTGAATACAAAAGCTTGAGGCGGGGTGGATTAAATTTGACCCCTGAATGAGGTGTTTGTTCCAGCCGAGGAGCCACTTTAGCCGAGAGGAGCGAGCCAGGTTTACGTTTCCTTTTGTGCGACGCGGCCGCGTTTAAAAACAACAGGGCCACAATGAATTCTCTTCAGAGGCTCATTTTCCCCAGGACAAAGGAAAGTGTAGAGCCACCGGCTTCCTCCGCAGGCTCGCCTATTTACCTGAGTCTTTGCTGTAGACGACTCTAAAAGACTGTTTATTTAATTGGGGATGAAATGCCATAACGGGCTCCGCTATCGGTGGCGCAGGAAAACAAATCCAGCTTTCTTTCGCGACAGGCTGAAAGGGGAGAAGGGCCGCGGAGAGAGCAAGAGGGGGAAAAGCGCTTTTGGGTTGTCAACTTTTTAGAGGCTTAGAGTCAAACCTATCCGGGCTCAGGGAAGAGAAGTCGGGTGTTAGGGAGGCAAAATGACTCATGATAGAAGGTGTTTGCGGCTCAAGTCGGGGGGAATCGTCTTCGCTCGCAGGATGAGGGTTGGACTAATTGATTCTCTGAAGTTTCCTGTCGTAGATTATGATTACAGGTATGACTGGATCCTTGAAAACACACACACACACACCCACCAGCAGGAAAGCAGTCTTAGGGAATCAAAAAGAAGATGAGAGCTGCCAAACATAGCGTGAAAATACTGGGATAAGAGGATGTGAGTGTGTGTGTGTGTGCGTGTGTGTGTGTGTGTCTGTGCGAATGAGAGGTGCTGTACTTGTCAAGCAGCTCTATTAAGGGGTCAGATATAGCTTTTTCTCAAGGTCCACTTACAACGTTTTGGCACCTGGGACAGTTTTAAATTTATTTTCATTACCATGTTCAACTCTCTTTCTGACACTTAAGCTACAAATATTTGTATTTTGTTTTTTTTTGTGCTGCTAGTTCACATGACCCTAACTCTTCAGAATAACCAAACACTTAAAAGAGAAATGGGGTGCATTTATTTGATCAAAAATACAGTAAAAATATAGTAATACTGCAAAACATTATTACAATAAAAATAACTGTTTTTTTATTTGAATATATTGTAAAATGTAATTAATTCCTGTGACACAATGCTGAATTTTCAGCATCATTACTCCAGTCTTCAGTGTCACATGATCCCTCAGAAATCATTCTAATATGCCGATTTGCTGCTCAACAAACATTTCTGATTATTATCAATGTTGAAAGAAGTTTTGCCACTTAATATTTTTGTGAAACTGCAGTGTTTCAAGATTCTTTCATGAATAGAAAGTTCAAAAGAACAGCACTGATTTGAAACACAAATGTTTTGTAACATCATAAATGTCTTTCCTGTCACTTTTGATCAATTTAATGCATCCTTGTTAATAAAAGTATTCATTTCTTTTATTAGAAATTTTTTAGGGCTTTTATTGAAACTTAAGTTGCAAAAACTTATACACACACACACACACACATAAATGGGCCTATATATTTTCTGTATCTAAGCTTTTGCAAAGTGACCACAGGCACAGTAATTTACTGTTTTCATAGTACTATTTTATTAAAAAATCAAGTATCTGATTCCTTCTGATGTGACCATCATAGACAACCGAGGCAGAGGTGAAACAGGCCATGGCCAACAAGCGTTAAGGCTTATATCCTGCTGTAAGCTGTCATATAAGAGTGTAAAATGGCTTGCTTAGTGAGCAAGGCTCGTGCGGGCCCTGCGAGATCCATAACTCAAGCTCTATCGAGCTCCCAGCATTCCCTTGCAGCCTCTGATCCTGTACAGTAATAATTGTACTCATGTCACGCTGGTAATTATCATTGATCTACAGAGAGCGGGTCAGACGCACTTGGAAATGATTCATGTCTGACGTGGGACGGTCTTGCTCTTTCTCAGTGGGAAACAACAGTGATGAAGCGCTGCTAAGGGGACGTCTCTCCACCTGCACGTCCAGCATCAGACGGCAGCTCTTAGCCGCCTAATAAAGCATAGCTCCTGTTTCTCAATCTGAGAGGTTTATTTCGGCCCCAGACACTGACATTCAGCCCTCAAGGCCACAAGCTATCATTATCAAAATCATTACAGGAAACTATAAGACCATAAAATCCGAACTTTTCTAATCACAGACATCATGGAGGTGAATAGCATTCATTCAGCTCATGGTTATAGTGCTCTGAAGAATAAAGCACAAAAGCGCTTGCAAGCCATAACTTCACATGGCAAGATTTATGAACAAAGTTGGTGAAATGCATCAAGAGTAGCATTTCACTCAATGTGAAAGACTATTCTAATTATCCTAGGCAAAATATTTTACTGGGTTCATGCAGAAATATAGTAGGACTGGGTAAAAATATTGATTTCTAATTAATCATAATTTTCCTTTGAACAATCCTAGCTCTAGTCTTTTTTCCCCCCTAAACATTATTTTTAAAGTGCACTGATCGCATCCTGAAGATGTTCCAAATCTGGCATGGAGACAGTCGCTACACTCTAAAAAATGCTGGGTTAAATACAACCCAGCGCTGGGTAAACTATGGACAAACCCAGCGAAACCCAGCGGCTCATAACTCAAAACAGCGCTAAATCGATCATCCGACTTCTGAAGTAGGCTACATAAATGTATAACGTAATAGCCTACTTAAAGATACCTTAGGCCTATATATTTTGCTTTTCGTTGGCTGTTTATAAAGCGAACGCAAGCGTTTTGTTTCCTCCATAATC
>JAFVLL020001927.1:0-37605 GCA_021397915.2 Tor tambroides
TTGACAACCAACCACAAAGCTTAACACATTACCCAGGGGTGTCCAGTCCTGCTCCTGGAGAGCCGATGTCCTGCAGGGTTTAGTTCCAACCTGCCCCAATGCACAACCCAAGTTTATAGTTATCCTGACGACTTGATTCACTTGCTCAGGTGTGTTTAATTAGGATTTGAGCTAAAGCAGTGGTGTCCAGTCATGCTCCTGGAGGGCCAGAGTTTAGCTTCAATCAGCTCCAACACATTTGCCTGGAAGTTTCTAGTGAGTCTGAAGACCTTAAACTTTGGTTCAGGTGTGTTTAATTAGGGTTGGGGCTAAACTCTGCAGGACAGTGGCCCTCCAGGAATAGGTTTGGACACCTCTGAGCTAGAGGATAGTTACTGGACATCCAGGAACAGGATTGGACACCTGATATGACCATTGTATACTAGTATAATTCTTATTCCACGGTTCAAAATGTTACACAAAAACAGTTCTCTCTATGACACAATGTAGCAAGAAAGGCTCTTGAAATCCAACAATGATGATGACAAGGAGACATTAACCAAAATACAGAACCACACCTGAGCCAACATACAGTGGCTTTGAAGCCTGATAAAGACTAGTTGTCTGATCTGCGGTTTGAATGAGATGCGTGTCCCCAGTTGAAAGCGAAACCGAAATAGAGGAAGATGACAGGAGGCATGTTGCCGTCACATTCCCTGCAAAAACTTCCCTCAGCTCACCCAGCTCAGACCCTTGAGGTTAAACTTTGGGCAGCTTCATTTCCTTGGCACAAAATAACAAGCAAATCATTCAGTCAGTGTGGCACCAACACCAACTGCTTCAGGTGTAACAGATGGTGTTGTGGAGCTGCTTGAAGGTGCTGCACTGGGACCTGGCAACACAACTGTTGTTTTCTTGACACAGGCTTTCATTATTTGCGTTCAGTTAGGCTACAAGATCCATCAGTTCCTGCAATTCCTCTTCCATTCCCATTGAGCACAATGATGCTTACCACAGAAGGGGTAGCAGATGTGTAGAGGAGACCACAGACGAGACCCAATACAAGTGATTGTCTCCCAGGGTCGTACACTACTGTTTCACTTCAGTTGCTAACAAAACACCATTTCTCTTCAGATCTAACAAAGTAACTCACTGGAGCAATGGCATATGTCATTATACTTGTTTTAGTGAGTGTTTTTATGCTTAAAACTTTTTTTCCCCCCTTATGGACAGTTGCAATGAGTTTTATGTCAAAGCAAATGTATCACTGTATCCGGTGTATATCATGCATCTATAAAATCATGTAAATTATTTGGCTGGAGACTGGCCATTATTATAATTTTTTTCTCTAAATGATTGCTCTGGGTAGAGTGTCCCAGATGCTTCCGGGTAAACAGTGCAAGTTGCTCAACAAATAATAGAGAGCGAGTTTTGCATTCAAATGCAGGGAATTTATCTAGTTGACAAAGTGTGAAGTGAAGGTCAAATTTCTTAGGGAGAAACCTGCTTGCATGCATCACGAAATCAAATTAAGTGTGTTATTTCGTGCCTCTTTTCTCCTTGACTAATACATATTGTTTCAAAGCAGCACAGAAAACGCACAGTTATGGCACAACTTATGCACGTCCCTATGCCATTTAGATTTAAAACTGATCATTTGGGAGCAAATTGATCCCCTCAAAAATTGATAAAGAATATTAAACATCAACATTTAAGAAGTCATTCTAATAGTATTCCTCATGAATAACTTTATTAAATATTAAAGATCGACAGAGGAGGCAATGATCAGAACTAAGCCCTCCATTCGTAGTGAGCAGGAGGAAATATAGTACGCTTCTGTCATCCGTAAAATTTTGCTCTCAAATATGTGGCTTTGCATTTCCATTCGCAACCAGGGGACACGTTTGCATTGCATGTCTCATTTTCATAATTACTGGACTTCATTTGGGACAAGTGCATGCTGCTGAACTGCAGTAAAACTATAATCAAATTATACGGTCATGTCGAAGACACAGGCAAATAACTTTCCATCTAACTTTATTCATTACATTGCTCATTAAATAAATATATCAAAAATGAATACAAATGTATAATAACTTTATACATTTGTATTTAAATTTATATTTATGTTTTCATTTAACAAAAAGCGACTTACTGTACATTGCATTCAATGTTCATTGCACTGTAAAAATAGTTTATTGGAGTGGATTTGACAAGAAAATACAATTTCAGTCTTTTTACTTAAAAATGCAATGTTTATTTCAATGTTACTTGCCCTTTTTCTTTGTAATTAATTGTGAAATTTACTAGCTCTCTTAGTGAAAACATTTTTGTTTCAGTTTTCATCTCATCTGTTTGAGCTACAGAAATATATTTACTAATTATATAACAATAAATATATCATTAACATATAATAGAATACACAGTAAAAAGTACCAAAAAAGTAAAATGTGTTTTGTTAAATATTTTTATATAAATATTTCAATTATTTATTAAGACTAAATCAATTAAAGATTACATTAGGTAAAAACAGAGCTACTAACTTTTCTTTTATTTACTTTTTACAGTTTTTTTTAACAAGGTAGTATAAAACTCTTTAAATAAAGTAGGCCTACTATATAGTACTATGTAAATACTGTAGTATATTAGGGCACTACCATATAAAATAATATGACACTTACAGTATCTGATACCATGGTACAGCCACTACTGACAGGCAGGCTCTACAAATGTACTGCCAGACACCGTACAAACACTGTAAAATGTTTTGAATGAAAATGTTCTGTCATTTAGAACAATGCAGGTAATTCATAACTGAAGTGAATGAGGGGACGTGACCCGATAAGGTCCCTCATTAAGATGCTTGCATCTGAATTCAGAAGGCTGTATGGGCTGTTGTGTCCCGGTGGACAGGTGCTCGGAGAGCGTGCTAATGAAACCCCTGAGAGTCCGAACGCTGCTCGACAGCTAACAGCACTTTAATATCAGACACGTTATAAATGCACATCGATTTGCGGCCCAGATTTGGAAGAGTTTGAACTTTTTTTTTTTTGTGAATTATTGAAGGACAACCTAAATGAAGATTATGTGGGTTGATTCAGTCATGTTAAATAATATTTCTGACTTGAATAAAATCAGTTGATTTAAATGTGACTATTTTCAGGTGAAGTGCACATGTCTGACAGACTAAAAATACAAGTAAAATGTAGTCCTTTCCTGATAATGTCGGAGCTTGACAGACACATTCATTTTCATTTTATGGAAAAGAGTGGCCAGGATATTCTTCAAAAATGGATATTTTGTGCTCCACAGATGAAGGAAAATCATGTGGGTTTGAAATGCCATAATATTAGGTAAATGGTGACAGAATTTCATCTTAGGGTGAACTATCCCTTTAAGACAGACAAAAGCTCCCCGGTGCCTCTGTTAAAGAGGCTGTGTTTTTATGGTAACATTAAACTGCTGTTTACACCAGGCCGCAATTTTCCACCCATCCCACTTCTGATAATCCAAAAACACACAGCAGACTATTTACACAGAACAATAAGTCGCCGTCATTTTAAGCTCAAATTTCATTTGAAAGCTCGGGATCAACATCAGAATTCACACTGAATGAAAAACGAGCGACATGCTATCGGATATGTTCAAACAGAAGTTATATCACGAAGCACTTTGTATTTTACTGTGGATAAACACGTGTCTGGAATGATGGATGAAATACTCTCAGACAAACAAGCTACGCAACTAAAGCTAAGATATTGGTGACAACGAAATGCTTAATGAAACATACCTGAGTGGGATCATTAGGCCATCCTATGTCCAGTCCTTTTATGTGAAAATATGAATATGCTGCACTGCATATTTATGGTTCTATTATTGGTCCTATTATATTTCATTTTAAACTAAAAATGGATTAAAGTTCTTCCTTTCATTATTAGTTTCCATCCTTTTAGACTTTTGTAACATTTGTTTAACGTAAGGCTGTAATTATGTTATGTACTATGTACAAATGTAAAACTATACATTGCATTAGGAATCACATACTGTAACTGGCATATTTTCAATTCAAAATGTGAACATCACTAGCAGGCTAGTATTTTGCATCCTTGGAAATGACTGTCAGTCGGTAAAGCGTTTGGCAGCTTTTATCTCACCTGGAGCTTTTCCAATTGGCTTTTGGATTAATTTTCTCTGACTGACCGTGTCAGGGGTTTTAGTAAGTAATATAAGAAGTGACATAATTTTGGTGGGAAAACAATAAAACAAACACACAGTCTGTATTATAGAAATAGTTCACCCAAAAATATACTCACCCTTGGCCACTCAAGATGTATGTTAGTTTGTTTCTTCATCAGATTTGGAGAAATGTAGCATTGCATCACCAATGGATCCTCTGCAGTGAATGGGTGCCGTCAGAAGGAGAGTCCAAACAGCTGATAAAAAAAAAAAAAAAACCATCACAATAATCCACAAGTAATCCACACCACTCCAGTCCATAAATTAATGTCTTGTGAAGCCCAAAACTGCATATTTGTAAGGAACAAATGCATTATTAAAACATTTTTAACTTCAAACCCTTTTTTTGACTAGTGCTTTCTCCAGGAAAAAACAAACAAACTGTTTACAAGCCAAAATATTTCAAAACAAGTATGTAGGTGGTTTTTGATGTGAGAGGATAACAGCGGATGAACTTTTTTATAGAAGTAAGTGGTATTATTATGGACCAGAAGGTTTTTGGATTATTGTGATGTTTTTATCAGCTGTTTGGACACTATTATTCTGACGGCACCCATTCACTGCAGAGGATCCATTGGTGAGCAAATGATGGAATGACACAGTTCTTCAAATCTGATGAAGAAACAAAACTCATTTACATATTGGATGGCCTGAGGGTGAGTGAATTTTCACCACTTTTTTTAGTTAATTAGTTTACTATAAGAACGGAGTTGGTGAATTCTGTGTTTTTTTTTTTTTTGGTATTATCTGAAAGTAATTCAGATAATACCAAAATATGGTTATTTCCACCCTGTTTATTATCTAGATAGTTATAATCAGTAAAGTGTAATTGTCTGAGCTTGATCAGCTTAACACAAACAACTTGTCTATGGGAATACACACAAAATATTTAATCCATACATTCATGATCATTCCATAATTCCCATGAATTTGTTTATTAACAGTAACTGTGTTGCAGACAGCATTTAGAAATGAAGTACATTGGACATCCTGTGGACATCTGAGCTCATTACTATTTTTAGTTTAAAATCAGGAAATGGATACTTCCGCCATCTAGTGGCAGGACTGAAGCACCTTCCCCAAAAACACCTCACCCAAACTCAAAAAATGCCTGGATGTCACTGCATCCAAGTCTTTTAGTTTTGAAATGATAAACCAATTTATAAAGTGTTGAAATGAAAACAAAAAGTATTGCGACACTTTGTGGTTGTCAAACTATAGTAGAAACTTAATATAATTTATGTGGTTATGACAATATGGACAATATAAATTATTTATTATTCACATTCCTGTTCCCTCATAATTGTAAAACATATTTAACAGATTATTTTATTAATGAATTCCTATTCATCTTTAAATAGTCATATATCATCAATATGATGCTACTCTGGATACTCTGGATACTTCAGTGTTTTATGGTGGCATTTATTTTACTAAAACACAAACATCTTGCTAGATTGGACTTGTTTCAGAGGAATCTGAGTGTGTTTACTCCCTGATCACTACTCACTGCAATACACTGATATATGGACTTGGGAAAAATAGGATCAGGTACCAGAATTAGTACAGGATGTGATGGGACGCAAGAGGAACACGTAACCCAGTCACTAATGAGATTGGACAGGATTATGTCTCTGGATTCTCGATGCGTCTGCAGCAGGCTTGGTAGCAACAGCTCGGTCTGTGAACATGCCATCGGATAACCAAATGAAGAGAAACAAACCAACAGAATAATTCTTATCCACTGAAGTTTGCCAGGGATCTGTATTCGGCTACTGAATCATTCAACCAGGCATTGTGTCAAGGTATTTACCTGCTTCAGTGTTTTAAAGAAAGTAAATAGATTCTTCTTTCTCTCAAAGCCACAGCGGTTGTCCATTTTGGTGGTGAGTCTTAAAACCAAAACAGTCAGAGTATTAGGACTTAATGTACACAACGGCTTGGCTTGTATTGTGTTTCATCTATATATTGCAGGCAATAGAGCACCATGTGAAGTCTTCATAAAATGGCTACTTATGTACTGTGGTCAGCAGTTGTCTGGACTCTCAAGGGCCTGTTGTGCACATGGAGGTTTTTCTGGGTAATTATGTCATCTTCATGTTAATACATTCTATAAATATATTCTAGTTTTACTGTATCATTACACAAATGCACTAGTAAATCAAATCAAATGTTATTTATTTATACTGTAGGTCAGCCCATATTGTGCTCTAAAATCTGCACCATTAACACAGTACGCAGCTGACACTGACCGTAAATTACCATCCAAACTGACCCCAGGTAAATCCTAACATCACAGAAAAAAAAAGGTAATCAGTCAATTATTATGCAAAGGAAGCAACATCTGCTGAGTGTCTTCCAATTGCAATGTAAATGTAATGTTTATACCTGTCCAATAGATGGCAGGCTAGTTTTGTGAAATGAGAAATAGTCAATAGCACATTGCAACTTGCTTGAATCTACAACTGAAGGAGTCTTTGGATGTAAAGAAGAGCAAAACGGTTTATATACGAGTTATTAATTTAAAGGATTTAAAGGGAAAGTTCACCCAAAAATGTACAGTCTGTCACTGATTAGGCACCCTCATGTCGTACAAAACCTTTATGACTTTCTTCTGAGGAAAACAAGAGAGGGTATTTTGAAGATATTACAGTGAAAGTAAATAGGGTTCCAAAGAACACTGGACTTCACTGACTTTCACTGTAGAGACAAAAAAAAAAAAACAACAACATTGAGACATTTTTCATACCAACTTTAGAAAAAAAGGTTTTATATGACATACAAGTGAGTAAATAGCAACAGATTTTTCATTTTTAGGTGAACTGTTGTATTAAGTGTTTGACTCCATTATCCATATCAAAACAGAATCAGCATTTTACAAAATTTTAATACAAAAAACTTTTATAAATCTGTAGTTGTCCAGGATGTCAAGCTTCTTGCAGGGACAGACGGAAATGCAGACTCGGGGAAGAAGGCCAAACCAGAAAACTCTGTTCAGCGTGAACGCACAAGTGGTGTGTTCAAGAGACTGCTAAAGGCTGAGGGGGAGATTCAAGAACTGAAGATAGAGATTGCAAATCAGAGAGCATCATGGGAGATGCGGTTTGTGGAGCTGCAAAAGAGACAACTTCATCTAAGAGACCAGGTATGTGGGTCTAGTAATATTTCAGAAATGGAACTCATAAATCTGTTATAATATAACCTGTTACACTATTGCTTCTTCTACATCACTGCTTTGATCACCTGGCTCGTTTGCTAAATGCAAAATGTATGCATGTTTTTTGAAAACGACTATAACTGCTTGATTAGTTAACTAATTGGGATAGCAAAAGGAAGCAGAGATGCTTATGGGTTTGCAGCACTTAAAAATGCTTGGTGCAATGATTATGTGGCATCTCTGTTTATCACTAAATGCTACTAGCATCTATCATGGCAGATAAGCTGGAATGCTAACTTTCATAGCATCAACTTCGCACCTTGAAGGTTTGGTCACGTTCATGTGAGCTGCTTGGCAGGACATCCAAACTCTCACCTATCATTCATCGACCTCAAATATGGCTTTTGATCTGAAAGATGTATGTAGTAGCAACTTTACATGGCCACTCAATCTAATGTTAACCTAGACAAATGTGTGCTATTTAAGTGTCTATGCGGAGTGTGGAGCTGAACAGTAGCGCACTCACTGTATGACAGATGGAGGTGCCGGTGCGGTCACTTGCTCTTAAAATACTCCGTCATTTTTGGTCATACAGATAAATGTAATACACCTTTCAAATCTGTAAAGACTCTACATTTATTTGTGTGCACTCACGATAACAACGAAACGTTGTGCTTTTGTAGCAAACAGGATGGTCTTTCTGCTGTCTCGGTCTCTGTGAACCTGAGCGCGAAACTCTGAAACTATACTTGCCTTACAGAAATTAAAAATATATCTATAGAGAGTGAAATGTCTACTTTCAAATGAACCAGTTCAAATGGAAAACAAATATTCTCAGATTATGTAATCCGTATGAAACGTGTATACAGGCGCATCACTACTGCGGAGTCAGTGCTGCTGACTTCGTCTCTTAAACCGAAAACAAAGCACTAGTTTTATCAATAAATTAGTAAAATGTTAATGCAGTCTCCTTGCTGTTTTTTCCTGACACACTCGTAATTATTACATCTGCCGGTGCACTGTGGCAAGCTTTTTTGTGTGCGCTTGAACGCTTATTGGGCTATGTAGGCAATTAAAGGCTCATTATTATGATTTCATATGGTTTATTAATAAACATGCAATTAGTCGACTAATCGCTTAAAATGAACAACTACTAGTCGACCAGAAAAATCTTTAGTCGAGGGCTGAACTGAATGATTCAGTTACTCCATCATAAAGATAAAGACACTTGCGGTGTGTTCCAAATGGGATATATCGTCTTCCGAAGGGCACTTCGGAGTGAAAACAATCATGGCCGCCATATTGTAGTGTCATTCCAAACCGAAGTGCTCAAAACTGGCCACTTCCAAGGCCCCTTCGAAATGAAGGATTTCAAAAGGTACAACTGATGGACACTTCGGGCCCCCATGATCCTTTGCATGATGACGGCGCCTCCGTATGGCACAGGATGATGACGCAGAAGGGCAGTTCAAGAAACAGTTGTTTGGTCCCCTACACCCTTCAACCTTTCAAAGCTCTCACCCCGGAGGGTAAACCCTTTGAAGAGATTAGGGCATAGGGATGAGCCCTTCCGAATGGAACGCAGGGTTGTTTCATTTCTGAATGAGTCAGCATTTTTGAACAAATCAGCTGAGTGAATGATTCAGTGACTCCATCATAAAGATGGTCACTTTTAATTTATAAATTAATTTGCATTTTTGAACAAATAAGTTGAGTGAATGATTCAGTCACTCCATCATAAAGATGGACATTTGTTTCATTTCTGAATGAATCAGCATTTTTGAACACATTTTTTTGAGTGAATAATTAAGTGATTCCATCATAAAGACAGTCACTTGTTTCTTTTCTGAATAAATCAGCATTTTTGAACACATGAGTTGAGTGAACGATTCAGTGACTCCATCAAAAAGATGGTCACTTGTTTCATTTCTGAATAAATCAGTGTTTTTGAACAAATTGGCTGAACAAATGATTCATGACTAACTCATGAATACAGTCACTTTTTTGCAGTATGGGAACAGATAAAATTGGAGTAGAATCTTTTTAACTTGTGTTTTAATTGTGTTATGTGATCTTTTCAGCTGACCTCTGAGATTCTGGTAAGGACTGGAATACTGTACAGAGACACTGATTCAGAAGAAGCAAATGAAGTCTTTCTAGAGTCTGGCTTGGAGAATGGACTTTATCCTGAGGAGAAGGAGCATGAATGTTCTAGTAAGAGCTTCCTTTGGTGGACTGTCTGGATGTCAGATCTGCCCTTGTGTGAGGATAATTAATTTAAATAAATTTGAACAAATGAGACCATCACTTCCAACTTTCCACAGGTGGTCTCAGACACCAGCAAAAGGGACCTGATGTGGGATTGCTTAGAGATGGTGTTGACCAAAAAAGTTTGTGTGGCAGTCAAATCTCCTGCCCATCAGACTCCAGAGCCACCTCTGTCATGTCTAACATCAGGTAACTTTGATAGTGTTTTCAGCTGGACATGTTCATGCATGCCTTGCTCCTGTCATTGAAAAGTGCTGTCACAATAAAGTGTTCCAGAGAACTGTTATAAACTGAAAAATCTGACTGTGGAATGCAGTCCACTGACCAATCAGAAGCCCATATTCCAGAGAGCTGTGTAATAATGAATAGATAATTTAATAATTCCCATTTGCATATGAGTATAGGAAAGTGTTACAAGTTTTTGTTAAACTTAAATTCCAATCTTAAAATTAACGTCCAATTTAAACACCATACTTGTGCTTGCACGACCCCTTTCTTCAGTGTAAGGTCTTGGAGGAGCGGAGGGGGACCTCATCGAGTGTTTATACCCCACTCCCCCCTGGATCTGAAGATTGGGCACAGGGTCCGAATCATGTTACCCTCTGGACAGATTAGCACTGGTACCTTACGCTACCTGGGCAACGTTCAAAACTCTCCCGAACATCATCTTGGCGTAGAACTGGAGTTGGCTGATAATGGACAGCATGATGGCACCTATGAAGGACAGCGCTACTTTGACTGGTATGATCATTTTTCTTGCCTTCAGCAATTCAGATGATGGGAAAATTTGTATATACCTTCATGAAAAGACCAGATAAGAATGTCCACAGTGGTGGATTAGCATAACTATGTACTTCACCACTTGGTAAAACTACGTAGAAGTAAGGTATTGGAGGTATTGGATCTTTAAATATCTCAAGGTTATTTATAGATTATTATTTAAATATTTAATATTTAAATGAGGATACTTAACAATTTTACCATATTGAACCTTTCTGTTAATATATTTGCCTTTTAAGACATTGGTTCTGGACCAGCGACCCTCTATTCATTATTCAGATCCCTCACCGCCCCCATGAAATAAACTGTAAGCTATTGTCTTCCTGGAATATTAACGCTGATTCTTCTTCTTCTTCTATCCCTAAAAAAGCATGTCATTGAATGCCAAATAACAAATTTGATTTGACTGGACAGATGGAATATCAAAAAAACTTTAGGTAGCTCATCACAAGCAGCAGTATATCAGCAAACAAAAAGCACACTTGTTATTGTTTTTCCAGTGGAAAACAAGAGCAAGGAAAAAAGCCAAAGGATTTATCTTAAATGTCTGGTTTGTTTAGCGATACCAGTTTTGATATGTGTTTAGAATTTGTGTCTTGGGCTGCAGAAACAAACACTGAAGTAAAGTGTTGTTACTTGGAAATGATAAACCATCTTGTCTAGTCGCATTGGTGTAAACTGGCAGGTTTAACACCCTGTCTACACCAGATAAGAATGACGCGGCACGTCCTATCAAAAGCAAATAGGAGCCATCAATGTCAGTGATACTGGTTGCGTCCGAAAGCTTATGCAGCTGACTTGTTGCCTTGCAGCCCTATCAGGCAATGACTTTGCAGGCAGGGTTTGTGCACCTCCCCAAACTGATTTCAGACAGACTTCTGAGACAGCATAAAACTTTACTGATAACTAAGCAAATATTTAATTACCACAATGCTAATTTCTTGGTAGAAATGACATCAAAATTGGAAAAACTGACCACTAACCACAACTTTTAGACACCATCTTTAGCTCAATTGTCACAGAAATGCACAGTAGTGGGATATCTTAGTCAGTGAAGGATACATCTATGCTGCCTTCAAAAAACAATCAGATGAAGGTATCGCTGCAGACAAGATGTGACACAGTCATTGGATTTGGATGTGCCTTGTTGCCTTGCCACCTGCAGAGGCAGTATTTTTTAGCTTTTGGATGCAGCCACTGTCTACACTATTCACATCCATGTGATTGCTCCACTTCCAACAACAATTTTGTAACGTTTGCTTTGATGCTTCCAGTGTAGACAGCCGAGGTTATAGTGTTGCAGACCATATTCTTCTGCAAATACTTTCAAGTTTCTACTTGTCTTGTCGTGAATCTTTGGCGTGAACTTCAAATAACTTCATATAAAAAAACAACCCCAGAAACACCTCAACACACCAAAAATAGTGCCCCTGTTTTGAGTAATGTTTTTTTTTTTTTTTTTTTTAAAAATACATTACCTTCAATGCTCTTCTTTCCTTCTGATATTTCTTTTTTAATTTCCCCTTTCTTTTCAGTCACCCTGGACATGGTGCGTTTGTAGCATTCAGTAAATTGTTACTGGCTTGGGAGTAGATGCTCTTATTGGAATACTTCAGTGAAGACTCTCCAGGCCACTCAAGGGCACTCTTGCAACAATTCGCTGCATGGATCCACAATAGAGCACTGCAATGATGAAGTATTTTTGTAGGCCAACCCAGAAGTTAACATTCCCTAGACAAAAACACAATAGGCTTTTGGATTATTGCAGAAATTATGAAGTTAAAACCTAAACGTGGTCACATGACTTCAATGCCACCAACATTATATTACCAAAAACTTTATTTAAAAACATTTTCCCTGAAAGTTTGAGTTAGAATTGTATGCAGTAGCATGATTATATACACAATGAGGCTATAAAACTGGGTAGTGAGTAGATGAGTTTACCTGTTCAGTTTGGACATTTAGTGTCCCAGACAACCTCTGCAGTTCCATTAACCACTTGTTAGCAACCGCCTTTATCAAGACAAGTAAAAGCATTAAAAACACTAAGATGTTTTACTGATATAGAATAAAACGTGACAATATCTTGAGCTTGTGTTCCACACTTAACGCATTTAACCAAAAATCCTTCAGAACAATGGAATCGGAAGTGCTAAAATACTAACTCTTTCCTACAAAAATACATCATCCCTGCAGGACTACTTGTGTATAGTGTAACTCTACTAGTAGAACAGTAACTTGTTACTTGCAAACAGGTGAACTAGCTTTTTTGTTACCATAAAGGTGACACCAAATCTAATAGCAAAAATGATCAACCAAAAACAATTAATCTCACCCCAAAATTGCGCCATTGGATGCACATGGTAGTGGCATCAACTTATGAATGTATTAGCTACTTGGTGTCTCTGCCTATTAAGCTGTGATTTTTTTACCAAAAAAATGACACACTTCACCTTTAAATAGCAAAAACTTTTAGGAAAGAATATGATTTCAGATATTCTCTCTCTGTTTAGATGCTTTTGTGGGTTTCTCTGACCTGTTACCTGTAGACATGTAATCTGCCAACCCCATCGAACGAGAAAACAAATGTATTTTACAAGGTGGTGATTTTGTATAAATTTGTACAATGTGATTCGAATGAAAATGTATTATTTTTTTAGAAAGTAAGCATGCACGAAGGTAGACCCCTACACCTAACCTCAATGCGGTGTAAGCAGATCGTACAAAAAATGACAAATTAGCCACCAAACCTGCATGTATGTATATGTAAATGTAAATATAGTTACGAATTGCCATGGGATTGTGTTGGAATCTGCACTTTTTCATATTTATTTATGACTGTTGGGGAAATTCTGTATTTAAAATATATACTAAAATATCAGCAGATCAGATTAGCCAAAATATTTCCATACAAGGAACAGGTATGTCTAGGAGAGCGATGATGGGTGATGTTCAAATTCTGTGGAATTCTGTTGACAAGCATTCCATGCATGTCTGCTTATTGCCAATATCCGTTTATGCAAATAAAGGATACACCCTATTGAACATGGATAAAGATGACATTTAACAGCCATCTGAGGTAAAAACCAGTCACCTCTGCTGCATTCTACTATTCAGGATTAGGTTCAAAATATTCACAACAGGGCCAATTGTGATCTCCAGGATGCACTTATCAGATTTTCTCTGTATACTGAAGGATGTGTTCTGATGTTTCGAGAAACTGTTATACCCCTTCATGGAAATTAAGATGATTTTTTGCATCAAGCATGTTAAGATAAATGATAATGCTCATGTTACCAAATGTAATAGTGTTACACGTCTTATGCAAAAGTGTTTGCTTTGGCTTTTTTGCATTTTTTTGGTTATTTTTGTCACTGAACTTCCTCTTACAAAGAAAGCAAATCACATTCCTATGGATTAAGATAAAGAAATAAACAATGATCACATGATTTACACGGAGCTGTTTTGCATTTTCATAATACTTTTTGGTGCTTGTGAGCTTCCTTCTTCCTTGTAGATGTAAATAGACAAAAATATATTGTCAAAAAGGGAGAGAAGGACAGAGAGCGAGAGAGAGAGAGGGAAATTTATACATAATTTGACATTGAATGGTGACATACACAATCTCCCCAGATTTACTATTCAAATAAAATAAACTGTCTACATCCTTTTGTAAATACTGGACATAAGTCATTATGTGTAAAATTGTTCATGTCACAACATTTTAAGTTGTTATGTTTATATAACAGAGCTCCATAATCTCTCACTGCAAACGGCTTTCAGCAGTTAAAGCAAAAATAACATTAGCTTTACATGCAGTATATTCAGGTAGGTCATCATTACCATCAGGTAGACATACAGTAGATAATCAGTTCTTTGAAACCAGTAGTTATAATACAATTTAATAAAGTAACAAATAGCACAAAACGTTTTGTGTTGACTGTAAAGGTGTGTCTAAGTAATGGATTAAATGGATTGTAGTTTCAGATGCCAGTTAAAACACTGCCATCAGTCACAAATAAAATCAAAACAGAAACTATTTCACAGAAACATTTTATTTCGCGACAACAGCAGGTTTCCCAGCTTGTTAACATGTAGTTAACATAAAATACTCATGTATGTGGTATTACTGGTTAATCTCCATCTAAAACGGTTAAAACATTGTGCTGTTTTTTTTTTTTTTTTAATAATTATGATGCATGCAGTATTTCTGCAGCTCATATTAATTGAGATACTACAGTATTTGTATGTATTAAAACAGGATTGCAAAACTTGGATGCAGGATTATTTAAACCAAAGAAACCAATAAAGTGAACGCATATGACATATGCATATTCCCTTATATTGATGTTTATAAAAGTTCATGAAGGTTGTGTTTGTCAGGTACAAATTATGGTGCCACTGGCTGCATGGGAAATGTCTTTGTATGTATACTAAAACACTATTTATTCTTTTTTTTCTCTCACAGCTTCAGAAATATTTTAGAGATTTTTTACTACTTACTGTGGTTCTGCTATTATTATCATTTTCAATTTTATTAATTATTTTACTTTTAATTATAGCAGTTTAATTAGTGAAGGTAATGAGATGACGTGTTACGTGTATCAAAAACGGCCACATCCTCATTTATCTTTTTATTTATGTATTTATTTTTTTAAATGTTATTTATTACTGTTTAAGGGACAAGGAGCAAGAAGTTCATTTTTTTTTTTTTCATTGCATTTGCCAATACAACATTGAGAACTTATTTCCTGTTCACATTAATGATTATAATGCACTGGCAGGATATAAACATGCTGCAAGTTACTACTTGGACATCATGAACTACACACAACAAGCTATGTTAAAGCATTTGATTTTATAACACTTTACTTAAAGCCTTCATACATAGTGCATTAAAAGTAGTTTGAATTATGCCTTGTAATGCACCTTATAATGCATTGTATGAACAAATGAATAATTGTTTCCACAGTTATAATACATTATAATACTTAACGACTCACCTTTAGAAAGTATAATGCATTAAAACACATGACAAACAAACCTTCAAATATTATAATGCATTTTAAATTTGGTTACAATTATTTCTGAAAAACATAATGCATTACAATTTATTACTTTAATGCATTATACATAAAGGCTTTAAGTGTTATCACTGATTTTATGAAATTTTAGAACTGAAAAATTAGAACAAAAGCACAAAATATAATGTCTATGGAACATCTTTGGAAACAGATGCTATAATTATAAATCTGCTAAGACTGTCTCCTCTGAAGAGAAAACATGAAACTGCACAAACTCATACTCACTGAAAGTGTCTTTGAATTTGTTCACATTAATATAGATATTAGAAGACATACAAGTGTGTTGTGATTACACAAATACCTATATGCTTATTTGAAAACAGTGGATAAAACATCAGCGTAATATATTATAATAATAACTTCCATCAGTATGTTGAATGGACACATCTAAAGCCTAACTTTTTTATGATATTCATTGCATAATAAGGCTTTGACATACTTTGTCACGCAAAAATGCAGATGATGACTAGTTAGTGCAAAGAATTCGCTCTTCTCTTGTTTGAGAGCAGATGTTTGAACAATGAGATGATGAAAGTCAATTTTGCATAGACGGAAAGATATGAGATGTCCTTTGTACATTCAAATCGTCAAAATCAACAAGCTCAGAGTCATACAGCAGAACCAACCTGATATGAAACATGTAAGACTGAAGCACAGTTAAATATGATGTCCAGTACTGTGGTACGTTTCAAGACTGCAATGCGTCACAGAGTCAAATCACAGTGCTTGACGTAAGTATTGTAATAAAACCATATCAGGGAATTCCCACCCACAATAACAGAAACAAAGAAATACAACAAAACCTACAATTTGAAGTCATTCTGTGGTGGAGCTGATTTGAATGAACAATTAGCAGCAGACGTACTAACAACAAAATTACTCTGAATATTGAAAACAGGGAGGTTCCTTAATGATGGCAATTACATACAACTATATTTAGAATGCTCAAATTACATTTCAGCTTCTGTCCAAAACCAATTCTGTAGCCTTCGAGCCAAGGTACTGTACAGTTTGCTACACGTTAGGAGCAACAATTGATGCAATGTGCATCAACCTCTTAAAAAACATCTAGACACACATTTGACTTTGTAGTCATACATAGTTACCACATGTACTATGTGATAAGTCATTCAGGTTTCTTTAAAGAGACTTTAAAGAGCTCAAAACACAAAAAGAGCTACAGGAAACAAGTACAATTGGTAAAATTGTACCTTGAGAGGTAGAACAGCTTATCAATGGGGCAGTACCCTTAAATGGACAAGTTTGTACCTTATCTACCCCTCGAAGGTGCATACTAGTAATAGGTACCTTTAAAAGTACTACTGTGGAATTTTAGGTGTTTAAAAAAAAAAAAAAGGTACAAAGTTCAGGGAGTGTCCCAGTGACAAGCCGTTTTACCCCTAAAGGAACAAGTTTGTATCTTATCTCCCCCTAAAATATGCCTTAGAGTAGTAAAATAGGTACTTTTAAAGTACTACTATGAAATTTTAGGGGTAAATAGGTACAAAGCTCAGGGATCACCCCAGTGACAAGCTGTTGTACTCATATAGGGACACGTTTGTACCTCATCTACCCCAAAAAGGTGCACATTAAAACCCTAGTTTAGTAATAGGTACCTTTAAAGTACATGCAATTTGAAGGGTAAAAAGGTACAAGTTCAGGGAGTGACGCAGTGACAAGCTGTTGTACCCCTAAATTGACAAGTTTGTACCTTATCTCTCCCTAAAAGGTGTATACTAGTACCATAGAGTTGTAATAGGTACCTTTAAAGTACTACTACAAACTTATTAAAAGGTAAAACCAAGTACCCCTAAAGGTAAAACTTTTGCACATTTTTTTCTGAGAGTGTAGAGACTCTTTTTTGAGAAACTTGGCATACAGTCTTTATGGTCCCAAAGTTTTAACGAATCAGAAGAACTCTCCCCTGGACTTGAGTTTGAGAACCTCTGCCGCCAGCTGCTGCGCATCTTTCAGCTGCGGGAACATTTCCATAACTTTGTTTACATGATGCGGGTTAAAAATGGCATGAAGCTTCTTCCTGACCTCCTCTCTTTCTTCCTGGAAAGCGTTGGACTGCGGCATGGCTGAGCGCTGCTGGCTTCCGTAGACATCGGGAGACCTGTGCGAGCTAGGACAGGGTAAAGGTTCGGGTAAACTGGTTGCCTGTGGTAAGAAGAAAGGGTAAGACCAGGCACCGTAAGCAGGAAGACTGTAACGCTGGACAGGGTTGGACAGAGGTAGGGAGCTGTAGGCACCAAAGTTGGGCTGGTAGTTGGAGAAAGAACTCATGTTTTCATAGTAGCGTTGGCCACCTGCAGGTACACCAGGGTTACCAGACATTGGTGGATGACTGAATCTCATCCTATGCAACTCATCAATGCTCTGGGATGGATCTGAAAACTGGCTTTCGTAGGATCCAAGCCCTGAGTCAGAACTGAAAATGGATGAAGGGTTTGTTGGGTAAGGTGATTGCAGGCTGGTTCTGTCTACCGGAGCACTGCGTTGTCCCACTGTGGCTGTATTTGAGAGCTTTTTGGTGGACAAAACATCATCCCAGTACTGGAGCATAACATCGCTGCCATCAGAGCTCTTGGGATCCAAAGAGAGCTTTTGTTCCAGTTCTTGCTCCAAGGAGGGTGAGCTGGACCCAAAACCAGGGTCATTTCTTGGGTACATGCCTCTTAGTGGCCCAGTTACTCTGTCCTCTTTCGAACCAGACAGTCTGGCATTCTCTCGAAGCTCGTCGGCTAAAGAGCGCTGTGACTGATTTGTGCGTTCTGGGTGGTAGAACTTACACTTGATCCCATATGTGCACTTTTTTCCTGAAGAGTAAAAGACAAATGTGTTATAAGGTCTACTGCAGAAATGTGCAACATCGGTCCTGGAGGGTTGCCATCCTGAGTTTTGTTCCCTCCATGATCAAAGACACCTGTCTGTAATTTTCTAGAAACCCTGGAGACATAGGTTAGATTTTTAAGGTGTGTTTGATTAGGCATGTAACTAAACTCTAAAGGACAGCAGCCCTCCAAGACCAGATTTGCTTGCCAGATCTTTCTTGTTCATCTCTGCCACAGTCCTGCAGAGTTTTGCTCCAAGCTTGATAAAAACTCACCTGCCTGTAGCTTTCTAGTAAACCTTGACTTAGTAGTAACCTAGTAACCTTGATTAGCTTGTTCAAGTGTGTTCGATTAGGGTTGGAGCTAAACTCTGCTCTCCACCCCTGGACTACTTCCTTCTATTCATGCACCTTGTATCTTTACATAGAGTGAATCGAGCTCATGGACCTCTGATATAGAGTTAGGTCAAATACTAGGGCTATCAGTTGATTGAATTACATCAAATGCAGATTTATGAAAGGGCTCCTATTATGGTTTTTTTGGTTTCACCTTTAGGGCCTGTTTACACCTGGTCACTTCATGCGTTTTCTCTGATCGGATATCTATCTGATTTGTTAAAACGTTTCCATTTACACTTGGCCACATAAATGTGTCTTCGCGAAACGGATATAAATCTGTTCTTCAATTCCCGCGCTATATGTAAATTTAACGGAGTTCACGTCAATGAAAGCAATACATAGGCGCTGCATTTTATTCATTATCAGCTAATTTCAATATCAGAGACCGCAACAGGAGAGAGCGCGACATCAGCACTGGAAAGATAGGTTAGTCTCACTACTTTTAATGAAGATGATTGTGTGTTGAGCGTCTGCAACTTGCTTTCAGTTTCATTCGCAGCAGTTTGCGTGTTGGCTTGCTGAAGAGATACTCATCCGCGGTGAGGCTTGTCGCATTATCGCTGTCATATCTGACTATAACATGCCATATAGCCTATAAAACGCTCTCACACATTTATTATTTTAATATTTTGGGAAGAGTAAAATTATCATATGTGGTTTCAACAACCAGATGCATTTACACTTGTCCAGTTTCGTCTGGAATGCGGCCCAGACCACCTCCTGAAGTGGTTTGAGCGATCGGATTTATATCCGTCTCGAACGCGTTTCGGAGGGCATTTACACCTGGTCTTTTCAGGATCGGATAGCTATCCGATCAGAAAAAACGCATGAAGTGACCAGGTGTAAACAGCCCCTTAGTGTGTAAAAGCTTTTTATGCATGCAAACCATAAGTGTCCAAAAATGTTCCTGAAGGGCCACTGTCCTGCAGTGTTTAGCTCCAACTCTAATTAAACACACCTGAACCAGCTAATCAAGGTCTTCAGACTCACTAGAAACTTCTAGGCAAGTGTGTTGGAGCTGGTTGAAGCTAAACTCTGAAGGATGTTGGCCCTCCAGGGGCAGGATTGGACACTCCTGATGTAAACGATCTGCAAAGTTTAGGATGGCCATGCGTGCCATTTTTCCGGGACACGGCATTGTACATAACTGACCAATCGTGGCGTGTGAGAAGGTGGGATCTACAGAGAATGGTCAAAGTGATGCAAATACGTGTACATATTAGGTGTGTTCGTTCGTTCGTTCATTTGTCTTGAAGCACGCTGCGCAGACTGATCATTGTATGACATCAAAGTACTGCGAGAGCGATTCAAAAGCACAAGGAGCTGTCTGTTCTCTATAGCTCTCATGGATGTCAAAAAACAATCGGTCTGCACAGCGCAAACAGCCAAATCCTGGATATTTTAGGCAAAACAGAAATTCTGGCAAGGACATGTCCTGTAAAAATGGCACGTATGGTCACCCTAGCAAAGTTACAAAAAATACGAGTTGACGCCAATGGGATTTAATCTCTCAACCAAAAATCACTTGCCTGAAACGTCTTATTTGTAGTCATGCTATTATGTCCGTGACTTAGCTACACTATCACTTTACACATTTGCATAATGCCCGCTTACTGGCTACTTTGGCCTGCCCTCAAGGAACAGTTGGATAGGTGAGTTTAGGTCAAACAGACGCAGTTTGGACATTGTATGGCATTTCAATACCAAAACCACAGTTACCATAGAAATCGTTCTGTTCACAGCTGCCCATGAAGCTTCTGGAGCTGAAACCAGATTATGGTAAGGGGAGTTACATTTTCGAAACACTCTTTAAGTGGCTGACCACTGATCACAACAGACTGGGCCAGCTGACCAATCAGAGCAGACTGGACTTTTCAGAAAGGCTGGCTTTAAAGAGACAGGGACTAAAACGTTTCAGTGAGCGTTTCAGGCAAAGGTTGAAAAGAGTAGCTCCAGCAATGTACAGTATTAGTAAAAGAATGTGCTTTTTAAACTTTAAATCATGTAAATGTATTATGGCAGACCAAAAAAATAATATTATGAAATTGTAAATTAGCATAACATGGGAACTTTAATCAATTTAATTACCATCAAATCACATTCATCAGTATTTGCTAAGAAAAGGCCACCAACTGAAGAAAATTCAAAGACATTCTATTAATGTGGCCATTGAAAGCAGACTTTACAATTGTTTGAGAAGTCAACATACCATTTTGTATTTGTTTTCTTATAATTGAGCATGAGCTTATCACTGGCCTACAGGGTGTTATATCCGGCTGTGAATGTCTTTGATGGCAGAAAAATCCATTATTGCGAAATATGAGATGAGTCATTGGGCATGATTAATGATGTCCATTTTTCATTGGGCTATATTTTTATAATTAATTGCACTGAAGTAACACATTAAATTGACAGCCCCAGAAATGTATTTCAATTAGTAGTTTGTGGGTTATATGGCATACACGATTCTGAGTGATAGAAACTGATAACTACTTACCATATGGACAGAGTTGTCGCTTGTGGTCAAGCAACGTCGCTTTTTTACGAAGAAAATTATCTAAATTGGGTCCATGACGGCCGAGAGGGTCATCAGGTGGCATGAACCTGTGCAAGATGGAGGTGATGATGGTTAGTGAAATGAATAGGAGTAAGAAGAGGTATTACACAAAGCATTAGCAGAACATACTTGTCATTAACGAAAGAGTACATAAGCAATCTCTCCTCAATGCAACGCTTCCACTCCGGACGTTCGCTTTGCAGGTCACGATATGTGTCGTTGGACACTATAATGCCATCCAGATCATGAGCTAATTTGACAATAAAGCGATCATCATAGCAGACCACGCGCTTTCCTCCGACCCTTCGTGAAGGTGTAAACACAAGAATCTTCTTCCTTTCCAGCTCTTCCAAAATACGCTGATCTAGAAACAAAGACAAACACTTTTTATATTTTTTTCATCGTCTTTGTGGACATTTTAAGCATGAGTTTGGAATGAAAGCTGTCTTTCTAATTGCCATGGGACATTATTTACCAGTCGCTGATAGAAAAACTAACACCCATGTAATTGAAACAATTTGACAATTATTATAGACAACTCCAAGCTGTAACTTTTTTTTTTAAGCAATTACCCTTGCTTCTACATTACATATACAAAACAAATAGTTATTCCCCCAAACTAGTATTTATTATCCACCAAAGGTGACCATATCAAATGCTACTTTGGGGAGGTGGTAAACTAAAAGATTCCAAAGAACACAGGCAATCATCTGTGAAACAGGAAAGACACAGCACCAGCCTCGATTAAAGATTCACAGTGAAACTGCAGGTGATAAGGAAAACTCTTGAACTTCCTGGTGGGGAATTCCCAGTGAGCCCTGCAGGAAACTTAACTCTTCCTTATTCTTCTTGTTTTGTTATTACTGTTCTTGCTCGAATTGATTTGAGGAATCTGAGCAGGGGTGTTCACAACAAAAGAGAGACAGTCCAGGGACATAAACAGCTGAGATTATCATCTCCACATCAACACCTCTGGGCTGTTAAAACTGAACCTGAATGTTTCTAAAGTCCTGAAACAAAGGTCATTTTGTACTAGTATGTTGTACTAGAACCAGATGTACAGAGGCACTGTTTTGCAACCACAAACTAATGAACAGCAAGGTGTTACATTTTACAAAATAATGCAATAGTTGAAATTACGACCAGATGAAAAACCTTGTCAATTTTTAAAAATGTGAAAGTTTATGAAAACACCATATTATTTTTAATGCATAACAGAGTCTAAAGGTTTAGCTTTTCATTAATATATTGATGTCAGTAAGATTTTTTTTAATGGTTCTGAAAGAAGTTTTATTTTTGCTTCTTTGATCAATAGAAACTTCAGCATATATTTAAAATGGAAATCTAAAATAAAAATAAAATAAAATTCTAGGCATTTCATGTTTGCCTACAAAACCACCACTGGCTCTGCACCCCTTTACCTAAATTCATTACTTCAGACTTATGTGCCCTCTAGAAGCTTGCGTTCTGCAAGTGAACATCTTCAAGAATCGGCTAAAAACACATCTCTTCCATCTTTATTTGACCCTCTAACTCTAGCACTCTCTATTCTAATTCTATTCTGAAAAAAAAAACCTGTCCCTTTTAGACTTGCACTCTATTCATTTACTGCTAGTTTTCTTTAAAAAACAAACAAAAAACAAAAAACAAGCAAACAAACTTTTTTGTTTAACTAACACTAGCTTTTCTAATCCTTTTATATTCTGTTTTCTTTTTATTTATTATACAATTAACAAAAGCAAAAAAGACCTCTAACACTAGCTTGCTCTATTCTCGATTCTTTTTCTATTCTATTTATTTATTATGTAATTAAAAAAAACACCTTGCTATGCGTACTGTGTTAAGCTAACTGAGATTTGTTATAGCACTTGTATATCATTGCTCTTTTGTTGATTTTGATTGCTTCCATTGTCCTCATTTGTAAGTCGCTTTGGATAAAAGCGTCTGCTAAATGACTAAATGTAAATCTTTTGTAACAGTATAAATGTCTTCACCGTCTTCACTGATAAATTGAATGTGTCCTTGCTGAATAAAAGTATTTATTTCTTAAAATCAAAATCTTACTGACCCCAAACTTTTGAACGCTAGTGTGTGTTTACTGGAAAACATTACAAAAATACTGAAGAAGATGATTATTTTTTGCAGTGTGAAGTATAGGCTTGTCTGAGTCTGTGCAGTCAGATGGGCGTTTTCGCTTTTCAGACAAACCGGTCTGTGATGACTCATTTTTACCAAAAGTGCTGAGGGAGTGTCTTTACCTGAAATAGGTACGTCAGGCCTGGGCTGCTCTTTTCTCCAGGATGGCACAAACACAGTGATATTTCTGTGTCCTCGGTCAAGGAAGTAATTCACTGCCAGCTCAATCCCACGGCAGGAAAAAACTTCCTTGTTCCCATGACTGAAAGAGAACAAGAGAGACAGCAAAAAAGAGAAAGAAAATAGTTTGGCAAATGAGTAAATCAGTGAATATGCATGGCAAAAACTATTGGTCTGTATAATGTTAGAGGCCTTTGGTGGTTATGTTGCTGTTTCAGCATCTTACGCCATGAATGGATTGTTCCTTAATGGCATGGCACATTGTTCATTTTAATTTTGTGTAAGTCCTTGTTGAACAGCTCTTTAATTATTCTGTGTGGTTTGGCAATGTGTGTTGCCTGTAGTAGACTGCATGACTTGCTCAGAAATTTCTTGTTATGCATTTTATATACAGATAGAGACTATGTTAATAGTTTAAAGCAGTGGTTTTCATACAGGGGTCTGGGGCTCACTAGAAGGCCTCAGAATGACTAAAATTATCTAAATTAATAAACTGTTATTAACACATAAATAATAATATGGATTACTCTAAATAATGCAAAAAAAAAAAAACCCATCAAGATATGAACTGACCCCGCCCCCCAGTCAATAACTATTGTTTTTAATGATGAACATACATTTCTTGAAACTGCGGGAATCGTGATGTTTCGATGAATTGTGGTTAATTCATTTAATGCATCGATACTCTCAGTTTCTATTAATGCGAAAAGTATATTTGAATTCAGAGGGTTGATTCGGTAAACCTAAAACTAAACAGTTTGATCCATCGCAGTTTTTTTTTCAGATGTGGACGTTGGAATTGCTTATAGCAATAATGCAACTAGAAGGCATGCTAAAACACAACCTGATTTGCATAACCTCGTTATGTAGTACTACAGCAGTACAACAACTGGAATGCAAATTGTAGTTGTTGACAGATGCATGTCAGACATGTTTATAGTATTACTGATAAAGAAAAGCAGAGAGATAAGACAGACAGAAATGATGAAAGAATTGTTTGCTTTGACTGGGAAGGTACATCCAACAAGACACAAGAAAGAACAACAACCATTTCCATTACGTCATGATGTTATCACATATATCAATGCATCAACTGGCTTTTCACACACAATGTGTGTGAAGTGTTGTAACTTATACCATCTCTCTTAGTCTACTTATAAACCCTCCATTTCAAGGAAGAATGTCTTTCACAAAATTCCCTACTGTGACCTTTGCAGAATATGCATGACCAAAAATGTTGCAGAGAGTGTTGAGGGCTTGGTCTCTTGGAAACGAAATGGTTAAACAGTGCATATTATTTGCATATTGGAGAACAGAGAAGCATGGACAAAGGGGAAGTACAAACCTTTTCAGAAGAACCAGGTCTAAGTTTAAGCCCAAAGGCAATATGAGCAATTCACTATGAGAAGTGGTAACTAATATTACATTGAACATACTAGTTACTACTTTTAAAATGAATTATTAATCAATTGATGTTTCTTCCGAATAAAGAGCTATCAACAAGTCTGTATTTGTGCCATTATTTGGAAGTGATATTCACATTTTTAAAAATACACATCTGAGGTGGACCAGCATTTAAAAAAAAAAATTGTGGAATGATAGTGAAAGCCTTGTATAATTTGGGAAAAGTTTATTCATAACCAGAGCACAGCTGTCGTGAATTTCCCTTTGTAACGCCAACTTGCTGATACTTGTTAAACTGGCAAAGACTCAAAACTCCAGCTTAGTTTTCAATCTCCATTCTCTTTCAATTGAAAGACTAGTGAAAAATCACATAAGAAAAACCAGGCCAGTAGTACCATGTCCTCACCTCATGGCCACGTTGCTGCCATCAATAACAATAGGCTTCAGGTCACTTTCGGGTTCAGTGGTGTCCTCCAGCGTTGAGCCCTGTGCCCTAGATGAGCTTCCGCCCCGATGGGGCAAACTGAGCCCACCATCATCGCTGTCAGAGCTAGAGGAAGGCACGGCCTTGGCCCCTGAACGCACCAGCTCCCCCAGCACCGCGTTGGTGTCCGTCCCCAGGCCGAGCTTCCTCAGGGCGGCCTTCACCTCTTGTGGAGAGTAACCCAGCTTACGAAAGAAGTCGACCTTCATCTGCAGGTCACGGAGGTCAGGTCCATCTTGGCCCAGGCCAGCGGGCTGATGGTAGCACCTCGACTGCATCCCGCCGTATGTTGGATGTGTGATGTTCTGGGGTTTTTCAGTGCAAGAGCTGCTGTGTCGTCCATATGCTGCTCTGACATGTTGCTCTTGCTTCTGAATAAGGCTGAAAGATAAACAAAATAAATGGTAAATAAAACCCAAGTCATAACAATGCAAGTTATGAACTGCAATTAAACATACACTTATACATACATTATACATACACATATTTTATGCATTACATGATTTGATTTTCATTCATTCATTCCTTTGAGTCATCAATTTATTAATAGAGACAAAATGGAATTTCTATTGCAATTTGGAACCAGTTATAAAGAATGCTTAATACATTACAACTTTCAAAAATAATTAAGGGACAGCATGTAGAACTGTAAAGCTCAATAAATATAACATTAGTAATAACTTAATGAACAACACAATTACAGTGACCATATCATTTATGTATAGGTGCAATTCAATCCTCCATCAACCTCCTCCCAAAAACAATAAACAATTTCATGCATGGCTATTGCAATAAATAAATAAAATAAATACAAAAATAAAAAGTTTACATAGGTCTTCGTGTTGTTTTTTGAGTTGACTTTGATATTTATTTGCGATATTATCAGAATTTTTATATGTATTTATCTGACGGCAGAGGACTGTTTCTGAAAATGGTCCAGTGCATGCAAAATACGTAGAGATGAACCCGGTGTCTTGCTATTTGACCAAAAATGTCGGAAATGGCTTTAAATCTGTTTCCAGACGGTCCAAGAGGCTCAGTCATCATCTTTGAATAATGGTAACATGTACTCCAATGCATTTGATAAACAAAATCAGTTTATAGAGGTTTATATCAGGAGTAGTTTTCCTTTTTATTGATGGTCTAGTACTTTGCATTTGCTTTTACTAATTGCTGCAATATTCAAAGGCAGTCTATGCTGTGAACTTTTTACACACAAAGCAGTGAGCATCTGTTTATTTAAATTGTACATTCCAGGTGTTATTTGTTAAATCATTTGGTTAATAAATGACATACACTTCCTCTACTTTTACAACACTTTCCACGAAGAGTTCCTGATTCACTGATTACATAAGATAGCATATACAGTGACAGAGACAGGGACATAATACAAACATACACAACTAAACTTTAATATACTGTACTGCCAATGACGCGACGACACAACTTATAACGTTCTTCTTCTTCTAAAAACGATCGCGGGGGCCTTCACCTCAACCGAGCTTCAGCCATTAATTTATGATTAATGGTATGGTATTGTATATAATTCCCCGGACCCCGGGGAAAGTACCGGAGGGACTCACTCATTAACCGTTTTTAGTTTTGAAGCAAGAATAATAACGCGTTACTTTAATGTAAAATACTGAGTGTAAATGCCTGTCTCAGCGTTTCTTATGTAAACGTTTACAAAATAAAAAAGAACAACTTAGACCTACCATATTCTCCCAATGATGATTCCGGTGATCTATAACGCACCTGTCTGTCTGTCTGTGTGTGTGTGCTACAAAGCACTGATCTCTTCTTGTGTTTTATGACGTGTTTTAATGTAACACCTTTACTCCTCTACTTCCTGCTTCAGGTGATCGACCTGGAGAGAGAGAGAGAGAGAGAGACTCTGCTGGCCTTATTACACTAGACAAACGACCATATTTACATGAAAATTACAGTTTAGTTTTATAATCATATTTTCTAATCTTCATTCATTTTCTTTTACATTTTTTTTTTTACCCCGTGTTTTATTTTCATTGTCATATTTTCAGTTCCTGTATTTCTGTTTCCAGCACATTATTCACTTCCTATTGTATATTTTGTATTGTTTTGTCCTTTTTGGCATTATTAATACTGATCAGAAAATTAGGACCATTAAGGATTATGTTTTTGTATTATTTTCAAGACAGTTAAGCACATTTTCTCCCATACTGTAAATTAGTATGGTTCATGGGTAAGTGTTATTTTTATTTTTTTTTTACATTATTTTAATTTTTTATTATTTTTATTTTGACATTATTTTCAATACTTTTGTATTAGATTCTTAATAATGTATTTTTAGGCATGGTTTTTACAGCATTTTTTTTTTCTGACCTGGGCATGACAGAAAACACTTTCAAGGAAATGTTTGGGGGAAAAAAAACAAAACAAATAAACAAACAAACAAACAAACAAACAAACAAAAAAACACTATTCAAACTACAAACTGCATATTTTTGCAAAAGGCAAAAGATATATGACACTAAAATACTGATAACCAACATGTCTAAAAGAAATGTGGGAGGTGTTTTTATGAACATACATTATGTCATATTTTATGATCATGACATAATGCCCTTTTATGAAAGCAACTGTGGGTAATATTTCACTTGAAGAAAGAGTGATGAGTATCAAAATACAGGTGAGATGTGATTACATATGGTTTTCCCTCAGTTGTCTTCTGCATGAATACCAGGAAAGGACAGCATATATATTTCCTCTTTTGTCTGTGAAAGTGTATTGTAATTGTATTTAGCATGTACTGTACGTTACTGACAGGTCTGTTTATTAGGGTTGACCAAACATATTTTTTTTGTCAGTGCAAGTAAACCTGTAATGTTTTGTGTTTTAAATAAAAATATAATTCACATGAAATTAAACCACATGCTTAAACTGATTCCGGGTGTCAAGTTTTTTTTAATGAACAGTGCATTTATTACTGCTTAGTACTTTTAATATATATATATATTTTTTTACGTAATCTTTTTTCAAAAGTAACCGACCAGTACATATCATCAAAGTAAGCAGTATTTATGATTAATAGTATGGTATTGTATATAATGTGCGTAAACTCTTTATTAGTGCTGGGCAATGATTAATCGCGATTAGCCACATCCAAAATAAAAAGTTTTTGTTTATATATGTGCGTATACTATACAATAAATATAAATATACTATTTATATTTATTATGTATAAAGACACACATACTGTAAATATTTTGAAAATATTTACATGTATTTACATGCATATATTTATAGTCATATAATTTATTTTATATATAAATATATTTAATACATAAACATAACATATTTTTCTTAAATATATACATGCATGTGTGTGTATTTATATATACATAATAAATATACACAGCACACACATATATTGTGTACAAAAAAAAACCAAACATTTATTTTGGATGTGATTAATTGCGATTAATCGTTGCCCAGCATTACTCTTTATGTTTCGTTACTGATTGATAAATGTTGTTATTTACATACACCTTTTATAGAGACCTATTAAAGAAAACAGATCATAAAACTTTAGGAACCTGTCAACACGTGCAATTTATTTGGAATCTGATGCCTTGCCATTACTTTACTGTCACCAAAGTGACATTGGCGATTAGCTCCACTTGGTTGCTCCAAGACAAAGCAAAAGATCGGTGCCTTCTTCTTTTTCAGTGCTTTACCGACTCTTTGCGGGTCAGTGTCTATTGTGTGTGCGTCTTGAGGAAGTTATTATGAGTGAGGTTACTAATATGTCCTGCTCCGTGAGCCACAGGTTAATGGTGTGTACTGAGTGGAGTTCCGGACGCTGGAGAAAGCAATCACTGGGGGTTGCCAGTCCACTGCTCTCTCTGAGGTCCTGTGTCAGCAGGCCCAGGTGTCTCTGGCGCTGATATTACAGCGGGGCAATGAGCTACAGCAAATAAAGATGAGTTTCCCCACTGACCCCCGCTGGCTCACAGCTGCCATGACAACCAGCGTCCAGAGAGATCCGAGGAGAGGCTGGCCCTGCAGCGTTTGCTCTGTCAGGATAAAGTCAGCGTAACCTTGAAGTAAAATATCACAGCAATTAGCCACTGTTACACTCTGGATGCCACCACATTAGATGAAACATATCAAATCAAAATCATTCCTCAGAACTAACTTTCTGAGTCAGACTAACAGACCAACTAACTTTTAACTATGCTCTAATAATGTTTGGCAATCACAAAATCTTCACATTTAATATGATTACATTCAAATTTTCTTCACATCTAATATGATTACATTTAATTTTTTTTAAAGCGTGGCATAAGTTGATAATATGATAAACTTAATGATTATTGTGACTTTATAAAATATTAAAATGTGTAAAATCTTGCACATAAAATACATTCCCAATAATAATAATAATAATAATAATAATAATAATAAAAACGTTTTTAAAACACATCAGGGCACTTTAATAAACTTCTTTTTGTCTTTTTTGTGCTTCCTCTGTAAAGAATTCTATTATAATGAACACAAGAGGGCAGTAAAAGTATACGATACAGAATTGGCTGTGATCCATAAATTATCTTAAACAGCTTGTGTTGCACTTTACACTTCGTTACTGAACAGAGCTGTCCAGAATAACATAGCCTACTATTCTCATACTCAAACTATTTCTGCAGTGTGACAACTGTGTAAAGTGCTCAAAGGTTCTCAATCTGATAAACGAGATACTGTTTCCTATGATTTTTAACATAATCTTTCTTAAATCAATATTTAATCAAACTACCAGGTTAGAATGCTTTACTTAAAAACTGGCTAAATACATAGCCTATATTTTTAAAACAATTAATTTACTGACTATAGCCTACATGGTCAATGAGGTTTATAGTGTCGCCCACGATTACCAGGTTTCTTGCAACCCTGAAAATAAAATCTGAAATGCAACATAAAATGAAAATTTGTCTTGGTCTCAGTGGCAGAGCTCTGACTATATAATCTCGCCTCATATTGAGGACGACAATAGCTAGTAAAACGCTTTATTTGACATTTATAAACGTTATAATCTGTCATATAAACCCGCTTTCCGCTCAGAATAATCTGAAAAACATTTATATGCAGTAGGTAAAATTGCATCACCCTCTACTGTGGAAAATGGGAAATGCATCCTGTCTGGATAGAAGCGGGGATAAACGTGACCACTCCGGGGAAGAAAATAAATGACTAGAAATGGGATATCAAAAAATAAACAAACAAAAAAACCTTTTTAAAGTGGATGATCTCTGGAGCAAGCTAACAGAAACCACCTATCCTTTCTAAACTGACCAATCAGAATAGATATTCAAATTACGGAACGTTGCTTGCTTCCGTGCAAAATGCCGCCGAAAAATACTTAAGAGATCTAAATTTGTCTCCTTTATCAATCATTATCAGAGGTTCCTTCTGTATCTTCATTATCAGATGTATCTTTCAGAATCACTTTAGTATGCCATCAAACCTGTTAGCAGGTAGAGCAACAAGAACAAGGTCGAGAAACTTTCCAATTTAGCCGAAATGTAAATTAATGAAGAACAAACATTTGGATGGAATGGGGCTCTAAATGTATAAATGTATTTATAATGGTTATATGGATATGGCATTGTGGGATTTGTTCCATCAGTTTAATAGGCTATGCTGACAAGTGTTATGTTGGTGAGTGTAAAGATAATAATATAAACGTGCTGCAATCAAGATCGGTTTGATCAATATTTATTTACATATCAGCCATCTTGAAAAATTGCCTCAACATCAAAAACAAAACAAAACAATAGAAACCATGAGAGAAATTTGAATGGTTTCCACTACAAATACCATTACAAACATTACAGACCATCAACTTTTAATCATTAAAAAATGGTTTTCTGTAGTGTGTTTTGGGACATATTCTATTAGGATTTAGTGGTTTTAACAAGCCACCAGTAGAAGGTGACCAATTACCAGAAGAAACCCACAGGGTCCTATTGTTTTTTTCAGCAGGGCTGTACCTAGTCACATACTAAAATTAATTGAGTATTGAAAATAAACCATTGTGGTAGCTTAATATGGACTCAACACAGATATCATGTGCTGGAGAGGCGTTTATCACAGATCATGTGTGATGTAAAAGTGCACAGCGAACAGGTGCAGGGCAGGTATGTCAGTGCTGATGTTAATAGGTTGTCATGGAAACAGACACTGGAGATATTGTCATCATGAGTGCGTGCTGTACTGAGATTGTCGTTGCAGAAAGCAGCATTGGACAGTCGCTGGAACTGGTGTGACTCACTTTGATGAGCCGCCGTTGGGTTCAGGTGTGTTCTGTCCACATGGTTTGATCGATAGATTGGAATCTGAGTCCTGTAAGCAGCAGACTGTATGCTGCATAGAATCATAACCATGCAATGCAAGAAAAGTCAGCGTAGGCATCTCATTCTCAGCTGAGATGGGTCATTACTGTGCAGCAAGCTGTTCTACCCAGCCTGTGCATCAGGCGATGACCTTGACAAGGGTCGACTGGTGGCTGAGGTTTGTCTCTTGAAATCCAAATAGCCTTTTTTGCTGCCCTGACACAATTAGCAAAAAAATAAATGTTCCAAAAGGGCCATTTCTGCACTGAAAAAGTAACCTAAAATGGTAACATCTAAGTAAACTGGTTTTATTCAGGTCAAACATATTATTACTGAACCAACCTATATACATTATACCAACAAATTTTATATTTTATGGATTAAATCAGGTTAAACAACTTCTTAAGGTAACAAGGTTACCAATTTTTACTGTGCAGCGATGCAATATAAGAAAAATTTTGGTTCCTAGAAGAACATTGTTTTTTTCCCCTACTATAAAGAACCTTTTGTGCAATAGAAAAGTTCTAGATGTTTAAGGTTCTTAATGGAAGCATCAATTCCAATAAAGAACCTTCATTTTTAAGAGTGATTCTTCAAGAGTTTCTAAACAAAACGCTAAAGTTTTTGTTATTGCAATGTGTAAATTTGTCAGTGTGGTTTTCCATTTCCATTTAAATTTTTTTTGTGTTAATTTATGTTGGTTCAATTCAGGAAACTAGTTCTAGATTTATGCACTTGTTCAGGTTCTCAGATACAATAGAGTAGAGAACCATTGAAGAACCATTACCAAACTGAAAAAAAAAAATGCAGTAAAATCGTGTGGCAATCTAATGATCAGTTGTGCTGGACAAAAAGCTTTATATGAAGCTGTGTATTTAGGACACCGTGTGTCTATTGCATGGATCATATTTTAGTCCTGCCACAATTTTGCAGTTGTGTGATTCCAAAAAATAAAATGGAATTTCAGCTAATCAAGATCCATCAATCCCATGAAAGTCAGATTGATCAACATGTGAATGTGCTGCTTCAAATAAAAATAAAGAAGTGCTAAAGAAATGCTAAAACTACATTTCCCATTTTTTCATGTAATGGTTTTGCTAATTAATGTTACCAACTCACCCATAACATTAGTTTGTGCATCGTGTGTGAGAATGAGTGTGTGTGTGTGTGTGTGCAAGAGACCAGGTTTATGTAATTAATCTTGCTCCTGTGATGGTAAGCTAATTAGTAACATGATCTCAAAATAAATGAATAAATAAATATAGCAAAAAGCTGTTATACTAACCATGACTGCACTTATTTCACGTCAGTAATTGAATTATTTTTTAACACTCGATAAACAGAGTTATATAGTGCTGTTTGAATATTACACAGACCACACTGAAAACCAAAAATTTTAAATATAAATTAAACTTCAAAATATTAGCATTTAAAAAACAAAATTAACAAAGAAGTGTAAAGAAGAAATATTATAGTACATTATATATATATATATATATATATATATATATATATATATATATATATATATTTTTTTTTTTTTTTTAGCTGTTCCTATGAGGGGTCACAGTGGATCATCCAAAATCTATTTTTATGGTCTGCATATTTGATTTGCCACAGAATTTATGAAACCCCTTCTTTATGCAAGTCTTGAGACCAGCACAGAGAATGTACCTCATGCAAACTCAGTGGCTGGTACATGATATTATATTATCAAGCAACATATGTAGTATTTGGTGGACATACGGCATACTGAGATTTTCTGAAGTTCTTGTATGTTAAATAGCAAAAATGTGTGCTGATAAATTCAATGGCAGCAGCTTAACTTCCACTGCAGTAAACAGGTCATCATCATTTTTCATCTGAAATTCATCTAATCATGTAGAGCGCAAACTATGTTACTATTGGTCCCCGTGCTGTATGTTGATTTTGGAGATTTTTCTTTTTTCTTTTAGTTAGGACTACTTCAGAAAAACACATTTTCTTTAACAGACTACGTGACAAATGAATGAAATCCACTTAACCTGAGTAAACTGCCACTGCCTTGGTGATTCATCATTTCCACTGAACTGCTGTTTGATTTCACAGGAACTCAGGCAGGACCGCTCATGTTTCTACAACCTGACTCACACCACTGGTCATTTCTCACTTCCATGATTTCCTACATCTGTTACAAACTGTATCTTTTCTGTCTTTTTATATGCATATAGAGATACGTGGATTTTATTATATAGCCACTGAGCTGTTATTGAGACATATCTATTACAAAGGGTCTCTTTTTTTGTTGTCTTATCACTGTTTGCATAATTGTATTACATTTGGAGTTTTTTATTTATTTATCAGAATCAGAATCAGAATCAGCTTTATTGCCAGGTATGTTTACACATACGAGGAATTTGTTTTAGTGACAGTAGCTCCACAGTGCGACAGAATGACAGCAACAGGACAGGACACAGATAATAATAACAATTAAAAAAAATAAAAATAAAAATAAAAAAATATATAAATAAATAAAATTAAATAAAATAAATAAAATAAAAAATACAATAAAAAAATAAAAAATAAAATAAAATTATTTAGCAGTACTCAGTAGAGATGCAATTAATATATTGATTATTAATCGATGGCTCTGTCAGAACAACTGATTAATATCAATAATGTTGAATATAATTGAAAAACCATATGAACCTATTCACATCCTAACAAATGTTCTCTTCAATCAATGGCTAAATTAAAGGCTATAAAAACAAATATAAATGTTAATCATTGAATACATTATGTGTATAAAAACTATAAATGTTACACAAACAAAACAATAACTGTTTGGCCACGGTTTTGAAACAGAAGGACAGTTTAAATTACTAAATTGTAAATGACAAAAATAAAAAAACAAAACATTCAAAGATACAGTTCCAAACCTGTATAAGTTTCTTGGTTCTGTTGAGCACAAAAATGTTGGTAACCAAACAGTTGGTGGTATCATTGACTTCCAGGTTTTTCTTTTCTTCAAACTATGGAAGTCAATGATTGCCAGAAACTGTTCGATTATCGACATTATTCAAAATATCTTCTTTTGTGTTCAGCAGATAGGGTGAGTAACTGATGACAGAATTTTCACTGTCCCTTTAACTAGTTTCTAAGTTAACGATCACTTTATCGGTATCAGACAGATGCTGCTAATAAGCTGTAAATGGTCTGTCTCATCTGTACTTAAATGATATTCTATCATGCTGTAATCTTTCATGCTCATGAAGGTCACACAATTCCAGCCTGTTGATAATACCTAGAACATTAAAATGGACAAAAGAAGATGGATCCTATTAATTTCTCCTGCAAAACACAAAAGGGGATAATTGAATGAATATCCAATTTGGGTGTATTCACTAGAATGATAGTATATTAGCTTAATATGAATGTTTAATAAAACATCAAAGAGTGTTAGCAAAAAAAAAAGAAAAAAAAAAAAAGACTATGCATCTTCAAAGTGCTCTGCCAACCTGAAAGAAAAACAGTTTTACAGTGAAATTGTGGCAGCCGCCTTTGTGCTCCTGTGCACACTTGCAAGCTTATATGTTTTTGTGTGAACTATTCCTTAACATTATGAGTAGCTTGAAACTTAGCATAATATGCAGGTTTCTCAGATACAGTATGCCTCAGCCTCGGTTGGGCTCATCGGTGCTCTGAAATATGTCATCGGTAATGTACTGTACATTAAATTTGCATATTAGAGCAATAGCAGTGAGCTCCTGGCAATTCAAATCCAGTCCTGTCTGAATTCTTGTATGTTCATAATGAAAATTCACTTCTGCTGTGAGCGTTTGAAATCAGGGGTGTGACCAGAACCTCACAAACAAGCACCTGAGCTGTCATCAAATTCACGTTTATACTCAGAACCAGACTGACCGGCATTTAATTATACAAATTCTTTCTTGAGTTGAATCAACACCCTTAGTCATGCTTTACGTTTTCTTCTAACTACGCTTTTTCTAGTAAAGGTGTGTGAGAATGGGCATGTCATATGTGTAGTGAATAAAGCAGTGCTAATTATAGAGGGTGTTTCAATAAATAAGGTAAAGTTCTTTCTTTATGCAGTCAAAAAAAGTTTTTAATATTGAATTACAGCTGAATTTGTGTGCTTTACACAGAAATAAAAATACACTGCAAACTTCAAACGGTGTGTTTACATGCATGGGAAGAGTGAAGTAAGCTGTCTCAGGTTTTACTTTACCATCTTTAGTCAAGAAGAAATAAAGACAGATAAAGCAAATAATATAGCAAATAGCAAAAATGAAAATTTGCTGAAAATTTACTCATCATCATGGCCATCCAAGATATAGATGGGTTTGTGTCCATTTCATCACTTCCTCACCAAAGGATCCTCTGCAGTGTATGAGACCAAACAGCTGATCAAAAACATCACAATAATTAAAAAAAACCCCTTGACTTCAGGTCCATAATAACGCATACTCCTATGAAAAGATCCATTCCCTGTTGTCCTCTCACATCAAAATCCACCAACATATTTGTTTAGAGCTGTTTTGGCTTGTAAACAACATTTCCAAGGAAGAAATCAATATTATGAATAGAAAACTCATATTTTGGCTGAAGGCAATGGTTTGAAGTTAAAGACGTCTTAATGACGGATTTGTTTCTTACAAACACGCAGCTTTTCTCTTCACAAGACATTAATTGATGGAGTGGTGTGGATTATTGTGATGTTTTTATCAGCTGTTTGGACTCTCGTTCTGACGGCACCCACTCACTGCAGAGGATCCGTTGGTGAGCAAGTGATATAATGCTAAATTTCTCCAAATAGAATAGTACACGTTCTTGAAACTTCTGGAATCACAAAATGAACCGTAGTTCATTAACTTTGCATAGCAATACTCTCAGTTTCTGCTAATAAAAAAGTTATAATACTGAATATTGCGTTGGATACCAGGGGTCTTCCAATCAAAAAAGTTTGAGAACCACTGATCTAGTGGGATATTTGAGTTAAATCGATACATTTCAAGTCATAGCACCTTGTGTATAGCTAATAGCATAAGGTGGTCCATCTTTATCCATCCATCCATTCTCAAACTGCTTATCCTCTGTAGGGTCGTAGGCCCATCTTTATGATTTATTTTAAAATGTAATCCTGCTTCACTTGTTTAGCACGGCTGGGCAGTGTGTTGTGCTGTAACACACTGCTTTGTAGGGAACAATCTGATATTGTAGAAGGAAGAGCAGGAAGAACCACCATAAGTACCCCAAGTTCATATTCATTAGTGATGAGAAGCCATTAACCCGCATCTCTCCTCTATTCCCAGCATGCATTTGGACTAGGAGAGAACAATAGCAGAGGTTTACAATGAAATTGCCAGTAGCAGTCTGCTGAGATGGATGAATACTGTGCGTAGTCTTTGTACAAGAGAAAGATAACATTTATTGACAGTCATTAGAAGTGACAACTCTTCCTCAATTCAGACGCTAAAAGAACCGATGAAATAAAGGAACGGAAAGTGTTGGAGCATATCTCATTTTCTGCAATATAATGTGCACGGCTTCAGGCAACATCACATTACTGTGTTCACCTAAAATAATTTATTGATACTGAAGACTACTCAGTTAAGAAAACCGCCTAAGCCACCAAGAGAGCTGTAATTCTTTCAATTTATTGGGCCGCAGAATTCAATATCCAGTGTACTTTCGTCTTCTTTGATGTAAAGAGCATGTTGAAACGACATAACATTAT
>JAFVLL020001928.1:0-11084 GCA_021397915.2 Tor tambroides
GACCAACATGGCGGACGCGTCGCTAGTGGAGGTGACGTATTTCCGCTCTTGAGTGGAGCTCCACTCGCCCAGTATGTCTGCAGCCAGACCCTATTTGAATTTTTTTGTTTTCTGCAGCAATTCAGAGAACTTTTCATACTCTTTATCCTGGCTGAAGCACATTTGTTTCAATCTAGAGAATAAGCAGCCTACACTACCAATCAAAAGTTTTATAGATATTAATACTTCTATTTAGCAAGGATGCTTTAAATTGATCAAAAGTGATGACAAAGACATTTATTATGTTACAAAAGATTTCTATTTCAGATAAATACTGTTCTTCTGAGCTTCTTCTGAACCTGAAAAAATTCTACTCAGCTGTTTTCAACATAATAATAAATATTTTTTGAGCAGCAAATCAGAATATTATAATTATTTCTGAAGGACCATGTGACAGGAGTAATGCTGCTAAAGATACAGCTTTGAAATCACAGGAATAAATTACATTTTAAAATATTTTCAAATAGAAAACAGTTATTTTAAATAGTAAAAATATTTTAAAATGTTACTATTTTTGCTGTATTTTGGATAAAATAAATGCAGGGTTGATGAGCAGAAGAGAATAAAAAAAATTAAAAATCTTACTGTTTAAAAACATTTGACCTTCTAGTGTATGTTAGCTTGTAGTTTGAAGTTAAAGATATTAATATTAATGAGGTGAGTCTGAGGTTTATTTGACAGTGATTTCACATTTATTGTTTGAAGGCTAAATACAAATAAAAGGTGAACATTAATTTATTTGTGCCTTTTTTTTTCAAAAAAAATTATGTAGTTTCATAGGAGGAGGTTTCATAGACTTGGCAAATTCATTTTTCATAAACTTGTACGTACAGACGTCTGTTGTGGGCGTTCTTGGCAGTTTTTATGAGTTTTTATTTTTATTTTGATCGATATCGGAATTATATCGTATCGATCGAAATTAAAAAATATATCACGGTATAAATTTTGGCCATATCGTCCAGCCCTATAAGAAAGCTTTCTCTTATGCTCTGTGAGAGTCAGACAGCAGGTCTAAGGTCTAGGACAGTTTAGACTGATGTTTACTGTGAAATATTCTGTCTTTGAATATATGTACAACGTGCTTACTATATAATAGTTTGACTGCATCATGGATGATGCAGTCAACATGGGACTGCATTACATCCTGCAACACCTGGAAAAATCAGGGACTTATGTGAGGATCCTGTTTGTGGACTTTAGTTCGGCCTTCAACACCATCATCCCTACACTCCTCCAGACCAAACTAACCCAGCTCTCTGTCCCTAGCTCTATCTGTTTAGTGGATCACCAGCTTTCTTACAGATAGGCAGCAACTAGTGAGACTGGGGGAATTCATGTCAAACAGCTGCTCCACCAACACTGGTGCCCCTCAGGGGTGTGTTCTCTCCCCACTGCTCTTCTCCCTGTACATCAATGACTGCACCTCTAAAGACTCCTCTGTCAAGCTCCTGAAGTTTGCAGACAACACCACACTCATCAGCCTCGTCCAGGACGGTGACAAGTCTGCCTACAGACAGGAGGTTAAAGAGCTGGCTGTCTGGTGTAGTCTAAACAACCTGGAGCTCAACACGCTCAAAACAGTGGAGATGATCGTGGACTTCAGGAGAAACCCCCCTGCACTCTCCCCACTCACCATCATAGACAGCACTGTGACTGTAGTGGAGACATTCAAGTTCCTGGGATCCATCATCTCTCAGGCCCTGAATTGGGACACTCACATTGACTCCATTGTAAAAAAAAAAGCCCAACAAATGTTGTACTTCCTTCGCCAGCTGAGGGAGGTTAACCTGCCACAGGAGCTGCTGAAACAGCTCTACTCAGCCGTCATTGAGTCTGTCCTGTGCACTTCAATAACTGTCTGGTTTGGCTCAGCTACAAAATCAGGGATCAGAAGACTACAGAGAACGGTTCGGACTGCTGAAAGGATTATTGGTGCCCCCCTGCCCACCCTTCAAGAACTGTATACATCCAGAGTGAGGAAAAGGGCTCAGAAAATCACTCTGGATCCCTCACATCCAAGCATCCCCTTTTTGAACTTTTGCCATCTGACCGGCGCTACAGAGCCGCAATTACCAGGACAGCCAGGCACAAGAACAGATCTTCCCCCAGGCAATCCAACTTATGAACAGTTAAATGCCCCCTCCCATTATGCAATAACAATGTGCAATAACCTTATATTTATTTGCTACCACCTCCATCCTAGTACATCCCTGCATCTCCATCTATTCTATCCCATTCTATCATCTATAGCACAACTGTATGTACAATCATTTGTTTCAAATTATTTTACTTTTTCATTTTTTTTAAATTTATATTTACATATGTGTATTTTTTATTCTCATTTTATTTTTATTGTCTGTGTGTTGTCTCTGTGAACTGGAAGCTTATGACACTAAAACAAATTCCTTGTATGTGCAAGCATACTTGGCATTAAAAGCTCTCTCTGATTCTGATATATAGATGTATATATTTTTATATATAGGCTACACATATACTAGTCAACATTTGAAGTGGATCAAAACCTTTTATCAAAGTTGTCACTAAAACAGTGGCGGCTGCTGGTCTTTCAAAGAGGGGAAGCTCATTTTTTAATTTAATTTTTTAATGCTGTTTAATTCTAAGTTTCTCCTCGTAAGGAAGACTTTCAAATGGCTTCGCCAAAATCAGGTCGACAATATTAGCACTGTCTGCCATCGTGTGCAGTTTGCTAGCTGGCTAGTTCACCCCTACGACGCTAGCCTAGCCTACTGTATGAATGAATGAATGAATGAACAAACGATCTAAAAAAAGATATTAAACTCGACGGAGGAAATGTGGGAATTAGGTTAAACTGAAACAAGGAATGTGGTGTATAATTGTGTGAAATGTATGATGAAAATTGGCTAGCAATTTCGCCAAGCAAATACCAAGAAATAGGTTGCAGCAGTTTGTCTTTCGACTACACTTGCAAAATCCGCTCGAATAGCTTCAGCGTCAGCGACTTTTTATAGTACAAAATCGCTGTCAATCAAAAGGAGATGCAGTCTTTCGACAGACCCTCCAATCATCACGCAGAAGCCCGGAGTCCAGGCCAGCCCACTCCTCCATTCACCCCCAGAGACGCTGAGCGTCCGTGGGCGGGACATAATCGCAGCATTTATCCAATGACCGTCTAGTTTCGAAGCACTGAAAAAAACTGTTCAAAGCAGCCCCATTGAAGTCAATGGACGCTAGGCTTCAACAGGGAAATACACTGTGACGCTACGGGAATGTATGAGAAGGAAATCGAGTCAGCCGACCTGCTATATGTAGCTGATTCTGAACGAACTCGTCTTCGAGATGAACGTGTTCTAACGCATTTTTAGTCAATAAAATGTTAACACAATAGTACATATTTGACCATTAATTTTTTGATATTATAGCCAAGCTTCCCTTGCAGTCTTAAAGAAATCCCCACTGCCCTAAAACCTAAAGCCAAAATGCATTCTTGTCTTAGGACAACTTTGATGAACTTTTTGATCCACTTCAAATGTTGACTACTGTATATATACCCTGCAAAAAATGTTTTTCTTACTTAGATTTTTTGTCTTGTTTCCATCAAAATATCTAAAAATTCTTAAATCAAGAAGGATTTTCTAGACAAGTAAAAATTATTGTCTTGTTTTCAGAAAAAAAACAAGGAAAAATTAAGTGTATTTTTCCTTAGAACAAGCAAAATAATCTGCAAATGGGGTAAGCAAAATAATCTTATTTCAAACAGAAAACAAGATTATTTTGCTTACCCCACCTTAAAGTGACCGTCTCTCTCAACTGTCAAATACTGCTACAACTTGAATGGATGTAAAATGATCACTGCAGAGGCGGGTGTTGGTGGTGATCATCAGCTCTCCATTAAGATGGCTCTTCACAAAATTAATCCACTTCTTCTTCATATCATCTTTTTTGTGAAATTTAAATAATGAGACCGAGCTGTTTTGTATATTGTTGCAACCAGGTAATATGCATTTGTGTAAGGAAGGCATAGCTAGCGAGCAAAATGTAGACTGTAATAATGAACTGTGACAGTAACTCCAGATTGAGTGGGAGAACCTCTGACGTTAATACGCAGAAGTTATCATAGTGTTAGCAAAAAACACTGAATTGGTGAAAAACTGTTTAACGGTTTAACTCCACAATTCAATACTGCATACTTCAGAGTCTTTGTAATGTGTTTCAGCAATACATTTCTAACATTTATAATGTGTTTAGAAATGGTTCTCAGAATTCTCTTTACACGGACTTTAATAGGAGACCTATAATATTGTGATGCAATTATGTTTAACATAAACTAAGCATATTTATCATGTGCCATAAAGTATGATTTCATAATACTTGATAATACTTTGCTTATACAAAAACAAACAAATCTCTGTTGCAGCAGCCAGATGAAATGAAATGAAAGCTATTATGAAATGTCAAGGGCCAAGTGTTTTAGTTGGTCACTAATTATGATGAAATCTTAATTACTATTTTCAACAAAACATCAACATTATCTGAAGCTATACTTCTGTTAATTCCCAATTAGAAGCATGACATGATGTACATGTCTACATGACACAAAGAAATAATGCCAAACTCATGCTACATTTGATTTTGCTGTGCAGGGGAAAGTATCTGCTAGCATAATTATGAAACTCCTATTCATACACAATTTTCAACATAGTGAGTAAATGAATATTAAAGTCAAACCTCAGAATGTTCAGTTGACAGTGTGAACTCTTCAGACCAACAGAAAGCAACTTCACTCCCAAATCCAGCAGATCATTGTTACTCAGATCCAGCTCTCTCAGACGGGAATTTGATGATTGTAGAGCTGAAGACATACCTTCACAGTGTCGATCAGAGAGACCACATCCAGTAAGTCTATAAAAGAGCATGACATGTCTGAAAGTTTATTTACTCATTATTATTTACTATGGGTTAATCATCAAACTACAGAAAATATCAGCGATCTAATCCACTCTATTACAGTAATGTCACTGTCATAAATGCAGACGACTTCTACAAATCTGATTTTCCTTTAATCTTTCCTTTAATCTCAAGCACTGTTACAATTATTATTACACATATTTGTGAATGAGTGAATGTGAAAGTCAAACCTCAGTATGTTCAGTTGACAGTGTGAACTCTTCAGTGCAGCAGAGAGTATCTTCACTCCTGAATCCCGCAGGTCATTGTTACTGAGGTCAATCTCTCTCAGACAGGAGTTTGATGGTTGGAGAGCTGAAGACAAACTTTCATAGTGCTGATTAGAGAGACCACATCCAGCAAGTCTATAACAGAGGATGACATGTTTTCTATACTCTGTGCATGACAATGTAATAGACTTCTACTCTCTGACTTGCACCTGGGTCACCTGCACTTCATTTGCTAATAACATCACTTGCAGTCACCACCTCTATTCTCAGCTGACTGCAACAGCACCTATCAGTGCAATGTTGTTATTGTTTGGTTTATTACAATTGCAAGTCCATTATGCCCATGAGCCTTAAGGCCGGGACACACTGCACGATTTTCGGCTGTCCCAGGCGAAAGACTGGCATCATGAAACATCTTTCGTCTGGGACAGCTGAAAATCATGCAGTGTGTCTCGGGCTTTATGTGTTGTTTCGCATAATTAATTGAAACACTCCATCTCACTCACTCAAGGTGAAAACAAAAGTAAACGAAAAGACGTTGTGGCCCAAAATTTTTGCACTGCCACAAGCTGTTCTCAAGTCAACAAGTCACTGATTCAAATGATACGTTCAGAATGAGTCTCCAGTGAACAGTATTCACAAGTCTGACAAGAACCAGGGATCCCCTGAGTGCACACTAATGTTGAATTTTAGGATTAATTATTGTCACTGAAAATCATATTTTGGTCACAAATGTCAGTTGTTAGGGTTAACCCTAACGCTACCAGAATGATCGTAAATAGAAATGTGGTAGTTAAAAATTGCATATGAAAGAAATTTGAATTTGACCGCTTGAATTTGTCGAGCTCATAATCACAAGTGGGACTTATAAAGTTTGTCATAGTATGCGATGGCACCATGAGTTATTTTTTTGTTCCCTGCTCCCCGTCTGTGTACTTCATTAACCCGTATTGATTATGCACAGTATAATCAGATGACTGCCTTTTAAACCGAGTACGTCTTCTGTAAAGATAACAGGCTTGTACTAATAGAACTTGTACTAATGGAATGTTTATTTATATGCCTGACCTTGAGCTCTTAAAGTTCTGCCCTCTTCTGAAAAGGAGGCCGGAGCACCAGCTCATTTGCATTTAAAAGGACAAACATCAAAACGGCATGTTTTGGCTCATACCCTAAAAGTGACAATTTTAACATGCTATAAAAAAAATTTCTGTGGAGTATTTTGAGCTAATCATACACACTCTGGGGACAAGAATCAGATTGGAAATCTGTGAATTTCAACTCAGGTCAAGGTCAAACATCTCTAATTATATTTGCCATCCTTACACTCCACGCCACTGCTTCTGTCAACAGAAGGGCTTCTTTTGTAATTTTGTCTAGCTCAACCATACAGTGGTCGGGCAGAGTTAGTGTAAATAGCTTCTGCCAACAAGGCATGAATAGACACTCTGTGTAATGAACAGACAATTTGTCTTCACATTTGTGTTCAATAAAATCAATAAAAATAGTTATGATTTGACTGTAACTGAAATCAAACTAATTAAACCTATTTTTCCCTGATAACATAACTGAATACTCACAGAGCTTTTCTGCAGTTTATCACAGCTGGTATCAGTCTCCTTCTTCCCTCATCTGACGTGTTGTATTTCATAAGATCAATTTCATCCACCACCTCATCTGACATCTGAAGCATGTAGGCTATTGCTGAGCAGTGAGCTGGAGAGAGTTTATTCTCTGAGTGTTTGTTTGATTTCACAAAGTCCTGAATCTCTTGGTACAGAGTCTGATCTTTCACTTCTAGCAGACAGAGGAACAGATTGATCGATCTGTCAGCTGAGAGACTGTCATTTGTCTTGATTTCATCTTTAATGTACTGTGTGGCTTCTCTGATGGTCTCTGAGCTGCTTTCTGTGTGTGTCAGTAGATCCTGTAGGAGTTTTTGATTGGACTCCATTGAAATACCCAGCAGGAATCTCAGAAAAAGATCCAGATGCCCATTTTCACTCTGAAGAGTTTGCTCAACTGCTGTTGTTAGTAATCCATACAGAGAGAATTCATCAAACATTTGCTTATTATAGCCACAGTCATATTCAGAGTCATGAAAATATTTATATCTTTCACCCAGCAATTTTAGTAATTCCTTGTTCTTGACTACATGGGAGTAAAACACACAAAAAGCAGCTAGAAACTCATGAAAGCTCAGATGGATGAAGCTGTAGACTTTCCTCTGATGAATCACAGATTCCTCCTTAAAGATCTCTGTGCAAATTCCAGAATACACTGACGTGTAAGTGACATCTATGCTGCTCTCAATCAGGTCCTCTTCGTAGAACATCACATTGCCCTTCATCAGCTGTTTGAAAGCCAGTTCAGCAAGTTTAACAATCACTTCTCTGTTGGACTGCAGGAGTTTCTCTGGCTCTCTCTCTTCAGACTTCTGATTCCTCATGTTGATCTGAATCAGCAGGAAGTGGATGTACATTTCAGTCAGAGTTTGGGGGATTTCTGCACTCAGATCTTCTTCCAGGAGCTTCTGAAGCACAGTGGATGAGATCCAGCAGAAGACGGGGATGTGGCACATGATGTGGAGGCTTCTTGCTCTTCTGATGTGTGAGATGATTCTGCTGGCTTGATGCTGGTCACTGATTCTCTTCCTGAAATATTCCTCCTTCTGAGGCTCATTGAATCCCTGAATTTCTGTCAGACGGTTGATGTATTTGGAGGGGATCTGATTGGCTGCTGCTGGTCTGGAGGTGATCCAGATGAGAGCAGAGGGAAGCAGCTCTCCTTTCATGAGCTTTGACATCAACACACCCACTGATGAAGTCTCAGTCACATCACAAACTTTCTGAGCGTCTGAAAACATCAGTGTGATTCTGCTTTCATCCAGACCATCAAAGATGAACACAACTTTACACTCCTCATAAATCTTTGAGTCCAGATCTTGAAGTTCAGGATGAAAGTCCAGCAGAAGTCTGTGAAGACTGTACTGATGATCTCGGATCAAGTTCAGCTCTCGAAATGGAAGCACAAACATGAAATCTACATCCTGATTGGCTTTTCCCTCGGCCCAGTCCAGAATGAACTTCTGCACAGAGACGGTTTTTCCGATTCCAGCGATGCCTTTAGTAAGAACAGTCTTGATCTGGTCTTTCTCCTCACATCCTGGTTCAGGTGAGGATTTAAAGATGTCGTTGCAGTTTATTGAGGTGTCTTGTGCGTGTTGTGTTCTGGCCGTTTTCCCCATCTGTAAAACCTCATGCTCTTCATTCACCCTTTTACTCTCTCCCTCTATGATGTAGAGCTGTGTGTAGATCCTGTTCAAGAGAGTTCGAGTCTCTTGTAGTATGCTTCCCTCAACTAAGCTATCATATTTGTTCTTCATGCTGGTTTTGTGTTGGTCTTTGACTCTCTGTAGTTTACCATCAACTGGTTGATGAAAATATTGCAACGGGTCTCCAGTCTGATCATCTCTATCAACACAGCAGAAACAAGAGCAACAACACAATGAATGAATGTATGAGTGGAAACATCTTTTAGTAAAACTACATTTGTTATCCTCAAAATCAGTTGAGACAATAATCAGCTTTAATATAGGCCCAGACTATTTTTATGCAGAACCTCCAATACTGAGCTGTATCAAGATTCAGTATTAAAATTACAGTTAGCAAAAGTTTCCCAATGTTTGTTTGAACTGTAAAATGTGGTATATCTATAAAATGATGCTGTCTCTCTTTAAAATGATCTGTATCTCATTACTTATTAAATAATGAGAAGAATGACCCTGTCACGGGGGTTGCAAACAGGAGAGCTGAGGTAATGGTCTTTCAGGAAAAAGGCACTCAGTTGCATGAACAGGAATGTAAACCAAACCATACATGGACAAAAACAGACAAGAAACCGCACCAAACAGGAGAATACAAATACACAGAATAAATGGGTGATAAAATAAGGAACAAATCAGATCAATCAATGAACCATTGAGTAAGTATAACAACCAAGGACACAGGAACTAAACAAATGTAATGGAACTGAACTTCAAACAAAACTCTCACAGACAATACGTGACAAAAATATTGCAGAAAAAATTAGGACGATAGTTTCACCTAGGGTTAAAGGTCACAACTCCATCACGCAGATTAGGAGGCTGCTCTATGGATTCTTCACTCTTCATAGACACACAGCTGGGCTCTGGAGATGCTGCTCTCTGGTTCTGGTAGTGAACAACATCCTCTTCCTCCTTTCTCCACTCAAAGAGACTCATTTTTAAGTTAGCATTCTCCTTTCTCTCCTTCAGTGCTATATGGATTACATTTTTAACATCTAATATTCATTTTGAATTAAATATTTTGTTGTGCACGTGTTTCTGTCAATCATTTTCACAAACATAAAGAGACTGAATTTTTTTTTCAAAATAATCAATGACCACCCTGAGCTGCTTGCAATAAATGCTGCTTTATTTAATTTAAAATTTGTTTTCCACAACTTCATGTCCTAAAGATACACACATGAGAAAACTCTAGATGATATATTATGTTATGAAACTGTCTATTTTTGAACTTACTGTGACATGTTTTCAAAGGAGATCTCAAAAAACTTACCATTTTGCTCTGTGCTTTTCTCGGTCTGCTGATGGTATGTGTTTTTTCCTACAGAGGGTGTGTTTATGCAGGTCACGGCATGTCAAGTTGTGATGGGTGTGTTCCTGTTTTACGTAAGATCAAGGGCGGTTCTAGACCACAGTAACTGGTGGGGGGGGGCAGGCAGGGGCCACTTGTGCGTTTAGCGGGCACAATTTTAAAAATCATCTTAACCTTAAATATTATTCATTCAGTCATTTTTCACCATGTCATGTATCACTGCAATCTCTAAACGTAATCTATAACAATTTCAACTAAATATCTCATCATGTTTCATTTACTTGACAATTAATTTTGTATTGTAGTGTCAGGGGCATCTTGCACTCATTATTCTTGAGGGGGCACGAGTGGTGTGGGGGGGGGGGGGGGGGTCATGCTTGTCATGTGACACAGCAGCCACAATACCACTGTATAACTGATAGGCCCCTATAGGCTTATGTCCTACTGAAAAGAATAAAAAAAATAAAAATAAAAAAAAAATAAAAAAAAGGAAAACAATAAAACCATCACAGAAAATGTTAATGATTTCCACTACAAATACCATTACAAACATTACAAACCATCAACTTTTAACCATTAGGCATTTAACCATTCTGTAGTGTGTTTTGGGACATATTCCTTTAGAATTTATTGGTTTTAACAAGCCACCAATAGAAGGCAACCAATTACCAGTAGAGACAAACAGGGTCCATTACAGTTTCCAGTAAAACCAATACAAGTCCCATTATAACCAGTAAAACCATTACTAATTTTGTGATGGTGTCTATTGTTTTTTTTCGCAGGAGTTTTATTATTATTTTTTTTTTTTTATTCGATATATCTCTAAAATATATCATGAAATATCTCGATTCTCAAATATGTGTAAGTAAATGCATTTTGCACCTTTATAGATTATGTTATTTGGTCTATAATGGGCGATGGGCAAAGTAGCCTAATACTGTAATCTATTAACTACCTGTACGCATAAAAGCCCGTCTTTTTTTCTTAAGTACCAGATATGGGTGTCATGCCATAAAATACTTTTAATATGACTGACTTTGTATTTAATGTGAATTTAATAAAAACACTGTAAGTTAATTAGCCTATAACACTTTCACTGTATAAAAAGAGAGCAAAGAAGGTTTATCAAAGAACATTTTCAGTTCAGTCCAGCAAGTTCAAGCACTCTCAAAAACTGCCATAATAATCGCTAAAGCTGTTTACACTGTGAAATTAATATCTTACTTACATTCATACATCTTCACTTTGT